>JTDE01003032.1:15713-34141 GCA_014338405.1 Paragonimus skrjabini miyazakii | reverse complement strand
TATATATATATATATATATATATAAGGTAATTGACAAAGCAGATAAAAAACGAATTGCAAAACGACTGTATAATGTGACTCTACGTTGACCTACCGGTGCGTTTGAAATCTGCACACACCTTCAACCGTTTTCGTACACTGCTTTCTGAGTGATTAGGAAAGGCTTTGCGTATCTCTTCAATTTTTATGCGTTTTGGCTCGTCGGTGCTGCGCAAAAACAAGCGCAAAATAAACACCTGGAGAAAGTCGCGGACAAAATTATTGGCTCGTTTCGAATTCGGACCCGGAACTTCCATCAGGGGGATTTGCTGCCCGACGGTGAACACGTCACGTACACGACGGATGCTGATTCCGTGCCGGTTGCGAATCAGCAAGAAGTCCGTGGTCGGCATGGTGTGCGAATAGATTGGGGCACGATACATGTTGTTCTCCAAGGTCTGCAGCGAAACACGTAAACAGAGGAAAAAACATATGAATATCTGCCGAACGAAGCCCGATAAACGAGATCATTAATCACCAAAATGATAACACGTAAGTCAAACCGCATAGATCATTGAAATTGTTTGAAGAAACCAAAAAGCAGCGCACACATTAATGATAAATTTGGTAATCCGTTGAAAAATACTTCGTTTTGAACTAAGTCAGGAGTGAACAATTCAGATAATGAAAAATTTCACACTGATAATTATTTAAAAAGAAAGAAAAATTACCGTCCAACAACCAGATTTTCAAGTAATGAAACTCACGTCGTCGTCATTGTTGACTGAAAAACCGAGAGATGTGAACAGGTTCATAATATGCCTCAAAGAAGGATGGTACACTTCTAACACGTCGGATCGACTCTCAGTTAATCCGTCTACTCAAGGAGACTAACTTGACGCGGTGTGACGGCTTGCGCATCTTGATGACCAATTGGGCTGAAATGGACGATGTGGCAACCACACCGACAGATTCACTCAGGACTGCAGTCTCCTGGTCTTCCAGGTTAGCGGTCAGAAGAAGGTTGACATCATTTTCCGGAAAAAGTATCAGCTCTGGTACACCGCCACCTATCTGCTGCCTTGCGGTACAGCCCTTTGAGCCAAAGACTTTGGTTGAGAACCCTAATCGTTCTCCTGTCTAGATCTGGATGTCTTGACAGTATCTCAACCCACGCACAACCATGAATAATCATAACACAAGTAATTCCATACTGGATCGGCCCTCTCGCAGGATAAACCGGGTCGCCCTATCTGATGCATACAGCAGGGTGGATAGGCAAAAACATGCTACTGCTGACCCCTTCCCTACTGTCCTATCAAATTTAGCTATCAGGCTCCTCCAAACCTCCATTTACGATCATCACTATACAGGTCCCACAATAGATATACCTAATCATAGTAACACTGGGCCGATAAGTTACATCTCTTGCCATTAAGCCTCAGGCCTTCCTCGTCTCTTGCTTAGACCTAGAATGCGAATTAATATAGGTGCTCTCAACGTTCGCACGCTAAAACGGATAGGTCGACAGGCCGCTCTCGCACGAACGTCAGACTCGTTGCATGTCGATGTCTGCTGTATCTCGGGAACTAGAATCCAATACAGCAGCCAACGTGTGGAACTAATTGCACCCGGCATTGTCTACCCGGTTCTTGGTATACACTTCGGATGACTTCACCACCGCCGTTACAGGTCAGGTTGGAGTTGGTGTAGTCCTCAGCACGACGGCCGCAGCCACATTAGTAGATTAGATTCTTGTTAACAGCCACACCGAGCACTCTGCCGACACTGCGGTCGACTGGCTTAAGGTGCAAGGTGGATAGATGATGACTTGGTCTAGAGAAATGAAATCGTTCACGAAGTGGTTGGTCACTGTGGATCGGATTCGTCTCCCAGAGTGGGAGCTTCGCAACTCACAGAGTCGCTTCTAGGAATACGCACCTAGGTGTTGGATGTTTGAATATAGACGGAATTTTTTTTAGCAGTTGGATCTCTTCCTAACCCATTCTTTTTTCTCCTCTCTTTTAGTACAGGGTTTGGTTTTTTCTTCTTCGTGGTTGTGTGGCAGTTAAGCATCAGTGGTTCACACTGATGTATTGCTGTCTATGCTGATGGTGATGATGACGTCTACTCACGAAGCTTTTATCCATCGTAAATCATTAGTATACAGGTGAATCTCAGCTGTGTTTCGGCGTTGATGTTCGTGAAACAAATATACTGTTTGCTACGTTTTTGGCCTCCTGGTAAGCCCGGCTGGAGCGCCATTTTGAATTTCCTCGTGCAATCTCCAATATGGAACAAAAACTCCCGCGCCTGGAATAATTTTATGAGACCAGAAGTTCATTCACACTACGTATCTTCACTGAAGAAACAATCATCCCAGAACTCTGAGAGAACCTACGAAAGGATCGCGGTGTGGTGAACACGACGCGCATTTGGAATGGAACAGCTCGGTGTTATCGGGAAACCTCGAAAGCTTTTCCATTTTATCCAAGAAAGAAGTAGCAGGAAGGTAGGTGTGGACGGGGCAATTTGCGATGCCAACGGTGAGCCCGTTCACGACCTGCATCGACACTTGAGATGTTGGGCTGAGAACCTTTAGCAACAGTTCAAGCGGCCACATACGCCAATAACTACGCCTTCGGGCTCTGCCTGTGCTCACCGGTCTGTTTAAGTTTCTCCGCCCTCGGAAACAGAAGACTCACTTGAGATCAAGTTCGTGTAACGTCACAAGGCACCCTGCGAAGAGGAACTGTTTCTTGCCCTTTTTACAAATGGAAGTCTCTCCTTAGTCAAACAGTCGATAGCCATGCTCCGGAAAATTTAGACCAGTGAAGTCGTTCCAGATGACTGGGGTTTGACTAACGTCATCCCCGTTTTCAAAGAGAATCTACTGAGCATGTAGATCACAATGGGCCGAGTCTGATTCCTACTATGTCACGGTTACTTGCAGCCACTCTAAATCGTAGACTGAGTGGAATTTGTGAAGAGCACATCTGTGAGAAGCACGCAGGGTTTTGAACTGGCCGTGGCTGTATTGGTCCTATATTCACACTCCGTCATTCACATGAGACGCCAAGAATTCACTTTTTGAACATTAGGAGTCATTGATTTGGTTGACAGGGGTTTACCACAAGACTGTCTACCGAGGAAAGGTTTATCGGGTTATAAATTATAATAACGTATGGCCGACCTTCAGCATCTCGAGTGAAGTGCGACGAAGTTGTTCAACGTCCCCTTCCTTATTCAACTTTGTAATAGATGAGGTTCTAGCGTATGTCTTGAGAGACAGTGAATAAGATGGTGTGGAACTACTCCAAGGAACTCGATTATGAGACATAGTGCATACAAACGACATCGCCCCAATCTGTGAGGGTTTACACGGAGCCCACAATATTTTAGAAAAACTAGAAGCTTCTGTTCGTCAGTTTGTACCTACTGAATGCAAGGCCTTGCTGCAAGATTGACAAGACTCTGCATCTGCTCTCACTCTCGACGATGAGCCATTGGAGGTGGTTGAAATGTTCACGTATTTTGGCAGCTGTATCGGCGCTGGTGGAATGTCTAGTGTGATCATAACTCGTAAAGCTAACACTCGGACGACGTTTGCCAAATTAAGTCAACTGTGGTATCGATATGATCTCAGTCATTCCGTGAAAAACCCAATGTATAATGCCACCGTAAGGGAGATCTCACTTTACGGCCCCGAAACCTGGTTTATTTGCGCGGAGAGCGTTCACACAGTTTTCAACCACCGATGTCTTCTGAGTTTTAGCGCTGTGTGATGGGAACACCGTGGCACCAATGACGAAGTCTACCCATGTGTCTTCGGAACGGATAGACTCAGTCGAACCTTGGGCATATTCATCTCGTCTCACAGGTTTCGTTCGCTTGGCCACATCTTACGAATGCCAACTCACTGCCTGCTACATAGTGCCTTGCTTGCGAATATTGGGCTACGCTAGAAGCGGCAGTTTGATGACCAGCGTATGATTTGGGTTTGAGGTATGAAGGCACTCACAATGAATATTGCTTCAGTCGGGCGCTCCCGGTTTCATGGCTGAGGTCCGAATGACTATTAATGCAGCTGGCTGAAGATGCCATCTGATATGACAAAGAATGGAAGTCAATGGATTTCGTGTTGCGAAGTCTTGTGTACTTCGGTGTAAGTGCTTTTTCTCCCAGCTACATCCTTCTCTTACATAAGTTTACACAATGCCATTTTTCTTGTTTTTATATTGGGGCAAGTTCGTTACTTTATGTGGTCACTGTGTGCAAACTATGACATACATCCCAGTAACGTGTTAGACATACTTGTGGAGACATGAAGTGAACGCACTCTTTTCTGGAAGACAGTATGTCAGACTTGCCTGATTGAACCCAATTCGTCTATGGAATGAACTAGAGACTGATCAGTAGATTATAGAAGTCCGTTCGTAAGCAAGTTTTCTACATCGTCATAGTAAGCTGAAATGTGATCTGCGCGCGATTGCTGAATTTAACCTGAGGCTAATTCATCAACAGTTTTGTTCCGTAAACCTCAATAAATTAGGGTCCTTGAGGTGATCAACGGGATGTGTGGGCAATAAACCTCAATCAGGAACTCTCGTAAGTGTGAGAGCGAAGTGGATACTAGGCATTTCGTTCTGGAATCTGAAAATCTGGAAGTATTAGCTTAAGTGACGCGGTAGTGATATGACTCAAATGTCATTTCACCAGGGAACGTAAAAAAGCGAACCACACTTCACCAGTTTTGGAAGCTTATTAACACAACAACCCATTAATGACACTACCTCAAAAATAACCTTTTTTTAATCGAATTACCCTTCGTGTCTTAGTGTTGAGCCCAGCTAAGATGGTGGTTGTGGAGTTGTTCAACTAGTCGGCGATTCCTAGATGAAACTATTAGTTATCTGAACAAAGATGAGACAACAGGGCACGTTTCGATTGAAGTGAGCCACTTAGGAATTAACCGATTAGGGGAAGAGAAACACATAAATGCGCAGAACATAAACTTTCGACTCTCGGTAACAGCGGTAAAAGAATCAGCGATTTGCTCAAATGTTCGTATCAAACGATTAAAGATATGATTTTAGATCGAAGTATTACAGATACATGGAATTATAATTGACAATGACCTTGGGTTAATTGATCAGCTTTACCATTGCAGGCAACAAGGCCAATATGTAGAGCGTTCGGAGATGTTAAAACGTGTCAATCAAACATGATAGTCACTGGCCCGGTAGTACACAAAACTGACCTGCAAATAACCACCGGGACGAATGGCTCCGAGAAACGGGCTGTCTGTACCACTAACATAGACCAGTGACCCATACGGTAAATTGGGTGGTTCGCCTGAGGCATTTGGGGCAGGTGAGAGTGAACGATCGCGTGGGGTTAGCGGCCGATAATAGTTGATAACTCGAGAAGCCATACCGACCTGTTTAAGTACGGAAACAAAGGGATTACGGAAGGTGGTACACTAGACACGTAAGTAGCGCAAATCCACGCGTAGCTGGATCACCAGAGAAGATTAATAACTCTCACCTGAGTCATTAAAGGCGGGTATTCTTCCGAGAATTCGAACAAAACCACGTCCCCATCTGCACCCGACAAATCCACTGGAGTTCGCATGAAAAAAATGTCCCCACCACCGGTGGCAGCCTTCTCTTCCTCGCGTTCGCGTGCCTTGCGTTGAATCTGGCGAACAAGGTTGGTGATCGGGAACGGGACATTGTACTGGGCCATTGGACCGCGAAGATATCTAGACAAATCACCCATTTGTTTGAAGTTGAAGGTAAAACACTAAACAAGCAATTGTTATTGTGAGTTAAACAGCTTCTGATGTGAATAATTTGAATAATCTGGACTGTGTGGTAACACATGCACAAGAACAAGGATAGCTTGTTAATACAATTAGCACTGACAGTTATGGTAACCCATTGGGGCTGATGAGTCTTGAAATGGATGTGAAGGTCAACGTAAAATTAACACGCATCGATCGGAATGCTCGATATTGTGACGACGAGCCAACAGTGATATGAACATTTTTTAGTCAATCAAACGAAAAAGCGAACAACCGTGAGGAAATATACAAATCACAAAGTAAACCACCGTTTTCCCATATTGCGTAACTCATAATCAGCTGGAAGTTCGATGGAGGTTCAGAAACCAGTGATAGCAAAAATACAGAAATTTTAAACTTCATCACAGACTCAAACTAGATGGCATCAGTATCAAAAATAGAATAGGAAGTCTATACGAATGCGACAGCTGGGATCAATCGTGAGTGATGTTCAATCTATACGAAAACCAAAATCCCCTACTACTCATCAGGATGATTATCAAACAAATTGGAAAACGTAGAAATCGAGAATGTCGGTTCGAGTGTGAACCATCTGAGAGAGGAAAGTAATTCACCATGTAAGAAAAATGAAAAAAAGAGAAGCTGATCAGTATACATGTGTTGATAGGGAAATGAATAAGAGGGTTTGTAATATCCAGCACTCACGGATCAAATAGATGCAGTAACGTCGAAAATATGCGCATTCCGACAGATTTCATGGGCCGGAGTGTACCGGTCACATTCGAATATGATGGATACACAGATAAGCGAGTCAGACTCAAGCTCAATAAACGACTCCTGCCCCTTCGGTGTTGCGAGACCCATGTTCCATCCAGAAGTGTTAGTTGCCTTTCGGGCTGTTTGGTTGACATGACTAATCGCCAGGTGTGGCAACTAGTCACAGTGGAAAGCAAACCACGATCGACTGATTGGTATATTCAAAGCCCGTGCGGCTCTCATGCAGTGACCGGAAGTTTGCGCAGATTCAATTGGTACTGTTACCTATATGGCGGCCGATTCACCCAACGCCTATGATATGAAACGTGTTCGCCAGCTAATGTGTATTCAAATCGTCTGAGCCCATCGAAATAGCATTAATCAATGCATTTCGTTCAACAGTGGAGTAAACGACTCCCAGCGGTTTACCCGTGCGTTGAATCCGACGTCAATACAACAGATCAAAGAAGCTGATGTGCACTTAGGCTATTGTTTGCCAGAAGGAAGCAACCATAGTTGGGGATATAATCTAAAACATAAAGTCGAGTCCCGGTCAGACACACAACCATAATCGTCCAGCTGAATGTTCTGTGCAGCACTCCAAGCATCCAGAAAAACTGCACGCTGGACCAAGCTTCTTTATATCCATGACCTAAGTGATATCAAACACTTTGGTGGTCGTGATATAGATGAATTAACCGAAGGACAAGGCTGGTTCCGTTTCTGGAGAACAGTGAATCTATTGTTTCCTTGCCACGGTTGAGGTTTTTTGAAAGTTTTGTCGGCAGATCTTTTACGAGCAATGTTGCTCTCATTGCCAACAAGAAGCGACTGGTGAGCATTACGAATGTGGAAAGAGGTGAAGGGAATACATGTGAAGACAAATGTCAAACAACCCACACAATGTTGCCCATTTTAGGCACAAAGTAGTGGTCAGTAGTCGTTGATATCAGTGGATAAAATAGACGTTTGCCCAGAGGTCAACGCATCATGACAGCGCCCCAGCAATTCTGGGTGTGTAAATTTCGCTTCATCAATCCTTCGGAGCGACGCTGTGAACGACTGCTGATCTAGAACTGACAGCTTGTAATGTTCTTCTCGGACGATACCGCGTAGAAGTACGCGAAGAGAAGATACTTTGTCATGTAGTAGCAGTTAGGACGCTGAGAACAAACAGTTGTGTGCACAGTTGTAATGACGCTCGTCATTATTCGAAGGGAGAGGGGTGAAAAGAAAAGCGCCCATTTAATGTGTTTTTGCCCACGTCCAGACCACCGATCTGAGCACTCGAGACATCAGCATGAGAAAAAAATACAAATAGTCTTGCTTTTCTTCATAGGGTGAGGAGTTTCACATGCATTGCAGCCATGAGACTTGGTGCTCTCTGCTGTTGAGAATTTACTTGAGTTTTTCACCATTCCGAGGTTCGATGGTTTGTTCTCGAAGACTGGATTCCAGTTCGTTTAGTGTGCAGTGTGTCCAAACATACTGAACAAATCTTCAAAGCGTACCTCGAAGTCCTTTTTTGCTTACAGACTCAGGTGAAAGCCTTCAACACCACCCTTCGATTAAGAAATTGCACACGGTACTCATGCTGAGAGAATGCAGTAAAGCTGTCCAGTAAATGTTCAGTTCGAAAAAAGTCAGTAGCTGCGTCCTGCAGTTTCCGCCTTAGATAAATTGAAACCAGCACCTTAAGGCTGCATAGACAGCATAGTCAGTTTACGAGAAATATTGGCCAAAAATGTCGTCTCCAAGTAGAAAGTCAATTCCTTGGAAAAGCAGATGACCAACAGATCGCATTCAGTCTACAATTGTGTCGCATTAAAGAAACGCATCACATAAGTCCTTGGAAGATCGCGACATTTCAATATGAAGCAGGAGTTCAAAATTCTCGTCGCAATTTTCAGACGGCTGGCGAAATAAGCTGTTATTTAGAGAAGGTGCTTTAATCCTACTTATCACGGGCAGTACGATAGCCATGACTGAAGAAGACTGTTTAATCAGAGTTTTGGCGACAATATATCAATGAGGAATGACACAATGGACTGAAGAGGAATTCTAATTCCTCTTCTCAAAGGTGCAAGTAAATCACTCAAACGACCTTTCATTGATGGCACACCATCTGTTACACGTGCAGATTTCGTGTGAACCATGACGATTGAAATGTGCATCCAGGTCGACAGACTGACCACTCGGCCAAATCCACGTGACGGCCGTACATGGCTTCGCTGAGATGGATACGTCAGGCAAATAACAAGAGCTAATGAATCCCATATGTGACTAGAAGTTACTAATTTGTGTCAACGGTGAAATTCACCGCTTGCTTAGTAAAAAAAATAACGTTTGGGGCAGAATACAATCATCAATGATAACGACTATCTGTAACTCGGTAGCCCCTTTTACAGGGTTAAACGCTCTCTTATGGTAACATGTCATCTGGTCAAGCCCAGTGAGGGCTGAAAGGCCTACAGGAAGGCGATATCACCCATATTAAGAAAGGTTGTTTTGGATGAATGATAAAAAGTCAGCTAATAGCTAGGATCAAAACGCGAACTCGGCTTCCGCCTTCTCAATTAATGCCGATTCGGTTACAATCGAATTACACTACCTCATTGTTAAGTTAGATAAGCGTTACTTGGGGACCTTGAGGTTATTTAGGAAAACAGTGCAACGATGACATTACACAGCATCATCATCACAACGGCCAAGAGCCTGACCAAAAAGTACTGTAGCTCGGGTCGCCGCTCACCTAAACAGGGACGTGGAATATCCTGGAAAAAGAAAACATAACTAAGAGGGTTGGACATTAATAAAAAAAGACTAAGCGGAAGAACTAGAAATGGTATGGATGCAGGTACGCCATTGACTGCGACACACCGCCATCTCGGATAACGTTTCTAATCAGCTATTTGATTGTTCATGAAGACCCCAGCCAGGCAAGCGACACTGACCCACTTTGGTCATCGGAGCAGTTAGGGTCCTCATATTTCGTGACCACGTTGCTGCCTAGTCACCATGTGGTTTCACCTAACTGTTGGTGGTCTTGGTATACAATGCCCGGTGAGGCAAACGATCAACTGGTCTGCGAAGTACGTGAATCAACCGTCGCAGGCTATGCGGCCTGATTAGCTGACCAATTGATCGCGCATCCCAACCGTTCCGGAATACGCGCAGACGAACGGTCACATTGCTCACACGATCAGTTCACTTAATATGGGCCAATAAACGGAGACAACGATGGTCAAACACAAGTCAGTTGACAGTTTTGTTGCGAATAGGCCACGCTTCCGAATCATAGAACGAAACAGAACGTACATAAACACTGTATACCCTTGCTTTCTGCGACAACCTAACGTCCTTCCGACGTCACAGACGACGCAGTTTGGCAAAGGCAACTTGTGCCTTTGCTATCCTCGCTGACATCTCATCAGCAATATTACAAGCTGACAAGATAGTGCTACCCACGTATGTGAAATTGTCCACAGTCTCAATGAAGAAAGTATGGTTGGAAATGCTCCAGTCTTGAAGCAACACTTTACACTAAGAAGGTGTGAAGCGCATTCCATACAAACCAGCCCGGTCATTTATCTTGTCTAACATGGTGTGCATGTATTCGACAGAGGGACTAAGTAAGAAAATATCATCCGCGTACTCCAAATCGGTCAACCAAGCGCCAGGAAGAAGCTCAACACCAAGTTCACTGTATTCCCGAAGCGCACCCTCCAGAATGTCGTCCATGACAAAATTGAACAGGAAAAGAGAAATCGGACACCCCTGACGAACACCACTAGAAGTGATGAACGCTCGAGACAGTTGTCCATAAACTCTCACCCTGCTTGCAGAGTGAGCATACGGTGATCTCAGTAGATTCACGTATTTCCCTGGTACTCCGTTGCGGAGAAGGCAGCTTCAAAGAACGTTACGAGCAACTGAATCGAAAGCAGCCTTCAGGTCCAAAAAGACCAAGACCGTCGGCTATCTGTAACAGTGCCGATGTTCTAAGACCCGTCGCAAGGTAAAAATGTGAACAACGCATCATCGACGGGATCGGAATCCTGCGTGATTTTCGCGTATCTGACTTTTTTTTGGCTCAGTGAGCCGACGTAAAATGAGACAAGTGAGTAACTTGGACGCAGCAGACACTAGACTGAACCCTCTGTGGTTGTCACATAGACTTCGGACTCCCTTTCTGAAGACGGGAATCACGAAGTTCTTCTTCAGCCCCCGAAACGTCTGGAGGGGCTTCATCAGTTCTAATATCAACCTCGCCTCGCCACCTTTGAAAAGAGGAGGAAGGAAGTCTGGTCCAAGAGCCTCGCTACGCTTCGATAACTTAGGCTGCAGAGCCACTTCTGCTTCCGACAAACGGCCGTCTGGAGCGAATAACTGAACACTCTGGTCCCGTCATCCACATGGCCTAGTTGAGGTCGGCTGAACTGTTCTTCACAATGTTCAGCATACCCGTCAAGTCCGCGCGATTGACTGGTGATAAGTAAACCATCTTTTTCACATATGGTCTCACTTACACTGACTTGACGACCAGTACAACCACGGATCAGGGAAAAAGGCCTTCTGCTATTCCCAGATAAAAAGCCATTTTCGATCTCCTTCGACTGCCTGACCAAGTAACGCCCATGGTCTTCGCGCAAGTGGCGCCACCTGTAACTGACTGTTATATGATCCAACTGTGTCCACGACTGAGAAGCACACAGAAATCTCCGTGTACCAGAGTCTCTGCCTGTGTTGGAATGCGGTGCTCGAAATATACAGACCGTGGGATGCACACAGCTGCAGCAGTCTTTCGCCATTATCAATGCGTTGTTCCCGGACACCA
The DNA here is from genome assembly GCA_014338405.1 of Paragonimus skrjabini miyazakii. NCBI lineage: Eukaryota > Metazoa > Platyhelminthes > Trematoda > Plagiorchiida > Troglotrematidae > Paragonimus > Paragonimus skrjabini miyazakii. The sequence continues at coordinate 22,763 of JTDE01003032.1, read as the reverse complement.
AATGTACCTCTCAGCCGCTCCTACTCTGGAGAAGGACGACCAAACTGAGCGTTCAAATCGCCCACTACTATGATGATGTCTGTGTGTTTAGTCTACCTCAACGAGGACGTCGTAGATCACATCCCTGGCAGTATCTGAACGGCTGTCCGTTGGACCACATGCCGATACAATGAAAACATAATGCTTTTCTGATTTACGTCGAAAGACTTTAACCGATATATTGAGTCCGACAATGCACAAGCGACTGTTCACCGGGATCCAGTCGAGCAAACGTTGCTCTGCTCTGGAACTCAGTGCGGTTCCCACTCCGGCTTGATCACGAGATTCAGCTTCGACATCACCACAGACGCGAAAACAGAAGCGCTTGGATCGACAGTTAGCTAGAGGTGAGCTCAAATGGATAACCGTGCTAGAATCGTAGAATCGCGTCTCCGATACACAGCACACATCAATACCCAGACTTGAGAGAGTACTTGTCAAAGCAACTTGCTGACCGACTTGTCGAAGAGTGCGGACATTGAAGGCGCCAATGTTTGCCAGTTGTCTTGACTTCAGAAAACAATTATCGCCCGACAGCACATGGTGGCAAAATAGAAGAGGGGAGTCGTGATGAGTGAATAGTGTCACTGTCGAGGGAACGATAACTTCTGATACTTCCCGGTCGTTTATGCCGCGGAACGGGGTTGACGTGAAGGACCCAACCCCGAGTCTCTAACTCAAAAGTCTGACTCGCGGGACAACAGGATACAGAGTTTTCTTAGGAGACTCTACCCGGGACCAATGACTGAACAGCCTGACTCACTTGGCAGTGAGAGGCTTGCCTAGACCAAGGGCGCAGTGAATAAGACATTAATGTCTCATTCTGAGCACTGCTGCGCGCAATGGAAATATTCGAAGCTACATAAGGCTTTTGCGAGATATTAGATGTTTTTCGACTCTATTGGATAATGGATCGGTGGTCACGGTCAAGCGTTGGGCGACCGGAGTGAGGGTACCTTTTCTAGCCCTCTTCTTCCTGATACGGAAGACAGTAGTGCCGCAACTATAAAATAGTTCTGCTGTATTCTCATGGTATCGTGACTCGCTACCTAGGCACTCCTACGCGGCCAGTAGTGTGACAAACCATCCTACGAGTACAACTGCTTTCCGTCTGACTGCTCTCTTTTGACCTATGTGACAAGGTTGCATCTGGAAGGACCGATGTCTTAGTCAGCACAAACTGCCGGATCAAAACAGTACAAGCCCGACCACCTCGCCAAGGTAGCAGTATAAGTAATACATTACATAGCAGAATGGAACGAATGAACTCAAAATTTGCCACCATCGATTCTGTACACCTAATTGACGGATTCCGAAATCCAAGGATCCGCGACATTTCTAGTTGGATACGCTATCAGATATGTAGAATCTCTGAGAGTGGTACCACTGGAGAGAACGTTAAAACGAATGAATGTACGGTCACTCTTCATGTGCCAAATTTTCTTTGGTCGTTCTGCAGTGTAGCACTATATCCATAGTACGCACTGACTGACAATATCAACAATAGTATGAAGGAACATTTTCTATAATCATACCGAGGTCTTTCCATACCATCGTGCTCCGGTGAAAGTAGGATGATGAATGACTCCTGGATAACCATATACAATAAAGTCAAATAAAGAAAGTACAAAACCAATTGTTTATATCCATGATATCGTTGAAAAATTGTACTTTAAAACAAACAGAAAGCTATCGGGTGGGATTCGTCTCATCCAGACAGCTTTCCGAACAAGCCGCGTACGTATACAACCCTGACATACGTTTCTCTTTTTATACAACCAACCTTTTTAACGGGACGCGGTGAAACTGACGCAATCGAAGGGGGCTCATATAGGTAGGGAAAAACGGAGGCCAGAGTTCCACGGCCGGCGTGCTATGTTGCAAAGGGCCACAGCGCGCCAGACCACCCACGCCAAGAGCGCCACTTCGGATCGCGTAGTACTCGTCGTTAGACAAATTGAGCGGATCTTTAGGAGGAATGCCCGACACAGCCGCTGCAGCTGAAGCTAACGCGCTACCCTCAGCTCCAAGCTCCGTGTGAGACTCGCTGATGGTCGTGTCAGCGAATTTGTTGACGTCCGGTTGCCAATCGTCCTCAGCAAGAAGTCCATGCTAGCAAACGAAAGGAACATGGAAAACAGGGCAACATGAACTATTTGATAAGTGACAAGCACTACGTCGAACTTAGAGCAGTATGTGAATTCCAACCAATCTGATTGTTACGACCCAACCTGATAGAGAAAGAAAAGAACAACGCAAAGATCGCGAGCACTATCTTTATCACGAACGAACACAACGATATTGCAAAACGATAAGAAATCAGAACGCAAATATCGGATTCCAACTCTCGCAACTTAGAGCTCCCCAACAAGTAAGGAAAAAGACGGCCTTCAAACGAGCTTTATTAAATGCTCAGCCCGAAGGCAAAATTGTGATTTACAGCAACTGTATTTATAGGTTTGGGTCGGCCTAGGTCACCGAATAGACCAACCAGAGGCCAGCGTAACTCCTCGGATGTTCGAGAATTCTGGCGGGCGTTCAAGTTCCCAAAAAATGAAGAAATCCATTTTCCATGCAAACAACGCGAATTTTTGGGACAAAGTGCCTTTTCACAACACTGATCTACAGGGATATTTCCCATATGGCAATGGGTTTGCCGTGTTATCACGTGATAAACTACTATGAACTCCACCCAAGTATTTACATTCACGTAAACATTCAACAATGCAAAAACAGACCTAAACCGACGGAAATTGACCTTTCAGAGAACAAACAATCTTCCACGATTGAAAAATGAGACAACAGATACGAAGAGCATGAGGCCATAAAACGGACACGAAGTGGCTCGGAGTGTTAGAATCGACAGCCACGACGTTGAGGTATCTCGTATCAACAATCGTTTCGATAAACAAATTGTCAGCATCAAATAAGGGATATGTTAGACTTGTGCGTCAGGACCACATTCTTCTAGAATGTGATGGGAACGCTTGCAGTCCGCTGATATAGATATCGGCGTCTGGTGGAGTGTTCCAAGTCAAACTTCACCCCAAGATAAAGGAAACGAAACTCACCTTTCCTAAAATCCGTTTGACCTTCTCGGCTCCGTGTTCCGCTTTAGCCAGAGCTCCAGTAAGCATTCCACGTGTGGAAGCAAGACCAAAACTGACTTGCAGACTGGCTCGATTGGGAGGCATATTCGATTTTGCACCTCCAGTAGATGTGGAAAGTGAGTCAACACTGTGGGAATCAAGTCCGAGTCTTGAAGAGGTCCACTGTTCATCTGTGTTCAATTCGTTTTTATCCCGAATATTCATACTATCAGGTGTGGTACCCGGCCCAGCCGTATCCGAATTCGGATCGGCTGTGCGATTGAAAACAGTGAGATTCCGCTGCTGTTGTTGCCGATGCCCACGAGCCGCATTAATGGCCGCTGCAATTGCAACATCGTCCACAGATTCCAGCAGACAAGCTTCGTCGTTTTGATCCAATGTGAGTAGAAACGGTGGAGGTGGCTCTAAATCCGAATCGTAGATGATATCGTAGATCCAAGAATCGGACAAAATGCCTTGATTCTCCACCGGAAAGATAGAATATATTGAACTGACCGTTTTGGGATGTGCTGGTTTATCCCCACCGCATAGATGCTCCATTACAGAATTGGCCGAACCGAGTCCATTCAATGCCTTCGAACCAACAATGAATGGGAACTTGCCCTGATAAGCATCCTCCACAAAAAGGGAGAAGGGAAAAAAGTGGTGAATAAGCGTTGACTTACACGCCTGGGTTTGTCAAGCAGTACGTCTATTTTTCACAGACAGGTCACATAGGAAAGAGGTAAGGTAAGATCACTGGTAGTGCTAGATGAGTTCAAGCTAAAAACACAAAAGAAAGAAAAATAAACGATGATCATGGGAATTGGAGTGCGAGGGACATTTTTCTTTTGGTGTTTGTGTGTAGCAGTTAGGTTCTAAATTGAACGAGGAAAACAGTTGACCTGCAAACATAAACTATATTGGTTGTGATGAAACTAACTTGGAATGCTGCCATTGTACGACAATGTTGTGAAGGGATCCAGCCAGCATAGGCAGCATTCATGCGCGAACTGGCAGATATTTTACTGGCGCTCAGTTGAGGGTCATAAATGATATCGTCTTCCCAGTTGATCAGCTGATAGGGTAGAAACGCGCTTGGCGGCAGTTCCGTGTCCATGTACATTTGAGTGTGTGCGGAGTTAACTGAAAAACGGAGATGCAATGAGTATAGCTGAAGTCGATAGCAATCAAGAAACACTTGAGAGTGCTATATGTTGACATAGTACCCTAACAACGTATAGCTTTCGATGCGTCAGAAATTGGCTTAATCCACTTAGAAAGTTGACGAAAAAGTCACGGTTGCTGACAGATTTTTCATGGGGCATCATGAAGTAAACAATATGTCATTTATGCGCCAATGGGGTGACGACAGTTTTCGGTTAACCGTAATTTACAATAAAACCAGAAGGACAGAGTGACAACGTATGTATAGTTGGAGTGACAGGCACATCTGACCCGTGAGAAGTGCTGATCAGATACAAATGATTAATGTCAGGTGAAAATAGTTGTCTGCAAGTAGATAGTCAAGGTAAATAGAGAACTTGTACAAAGTACGTTGAAATGCGCAGACGGGGATCGTTGCGCCCGATCAAGAGAGCTTCATACACTGATAACTAGGGCGTCGTGAAAGTTCAATAGTGGGCGCACGGAGCTTCAGAGATGCCGATGAAAATAAACTTCCCTGTGAACTCATAAAAATTCCAAAGTATAATGACAAGACGGCGTTCAGAATGGACTACGTGGCACAGTTGCACCTTCATCTGGGAGGAAGATTATAGATCATGCTCGTAGGACCGTCTAAAGGCAAGTGGAGATGAGACGATGAGCATAGAAATACTAGGATCTGCAAATTTAATGGCACAGTCACTCAGTATGATAGTAGTTAACCGGCGGCTATCAAGTCCAGAAGACATCTACCTACGATGGTGGGCTGATGAAGTCGAGCTAGTTTTTCGTTGTTGCAATGGTTGGCCAAGCAGTTTGAATTGAAACATTTTCACCTAACGACTCTGAAATGACAAAAACACCACAGAAACATTCCTACCTCATCTTTCACTGCATCAGATGTAAAGATTTTCTTCAAGTTTCATCAAGTTTTGTTTCATTATTAGAGGAACAAAGCCGTCAGAATGAATATACCTGCCCACTCATAGCTGTTTCTTAATGATAGATAACTGAATATATCAATCTATTCGATAAAAAGAGGCATCCAGAAAAGTTTCTCTCCTTTTAGATTAAATTTAATGCTCCAAGGAACTGAAATGAACATTGACGAGGACACCGAGTGCCCGCAGTACTTTTGGATAAGATTTCTACAGGAACGAGAACGAGTGTATTTGAACAGCAATAAACGTTAGCACATCGCGAGACAGTACAGTTAAATCTATCAGATAGCCGACTCCAATCTCGAGAACAGATTGTGAAGTTAGCTGTGTTTCCATATGGGTGAATAGCACAAAAACTTACGCGATATAAAGATGAAGAAGTAAATAAAAGCTTAAGTTACAAGCTGGCCAGGTTAGAGTGGTTAATGATAGTAAGAAAAACGAGCGGATATGTGATGACTCGAATGATTACGGATCTTAGAATAACTATCCGGTTGGTACAAAATACTGCAGTTATACAAACAAATAAGCATTAGTATCAAAAACTTATCGGGTGGTGATTGCTTTCTAAAGGTAGCAAAGAGGCTCGGGAAAGAAAAGCATCGTTTGACCGGTGGTTTGCGACGGCAACCGCCTTCGTGTATCAAAGCGGAAGACCTATTGTAGAGTAAATGGCTCAAAAAACGGATAGCTCGGTTTTATTCTTCCCGATTCCATCGACCAGCCTTTGCTCATACATCCGGTGAAGTTAAATCAACTGTGTCCCCACTGGCTACCAATCACACCATTGGAAACGTACCTCAAGTCTTAACGACCTTGACTATCAACACCTATTCAGGCTAGAACGATATTTTCCGTCAACTTTTCTCAGATGCTTATACGGATTGATATCAATTACGACCAATTTACTACGTTTGCAGTTTGTCTTACTAGTGTTTCTTTTCCTCAGGAAAAGGATCCACATAATCATCGTCTTATGTTCCGAATGTTCATTTTATCGAGTGATGGGATCCTAAGTAGCTGAACATATGCGGAACTACTTGAAAGTCAGCGAGGTATTTATAAACCACCCGTAAGAACTCCAACGAATGTCCTCTTTTATCACATATCTCACATGTGTTAATTGTCAGAAAATTTTTCGGAAAAACTGTAGCTGTCCACGACTGTTAACTGAGTTTGGTATAACGTTGCCCTAATTAAGTTACCTATGTACGCAATGGCTTTGAAAGTGATCGTGGTTAAATGTATACTTAAACGTCACTCCAATGTAGAAATTGTCTGTATTTTTCTTACACCTCTAGTACTACCGTAAATGCTACTCTAAACTGGTCACGTAAGGCCTTTTCCAATGCCAGTATACGGAAAAACATCTACAAGTGACTGACATACTATCGTACGTAAATGCACTTTTTCTTGGCTAAATTGTGAAAATTTTCCATTCTCCTAAAACACTCAAACAAAAGCCTTTTCAACACATGGCAATGTACTACTCAGCACTGAAGTTTAATGCACTGTTCGTCTGGAGTTTTCGTAAAGGACGTCTGTAATAAAGTTTTTCTCTCTTCAAAAACTAACAATTATTTAAACAGCAGTCGTCGTACGATGTTTGCCGCAGCACATCAGGTAGAATGTGTTAACCAACAAGACATTAAATCTTAATACGTGGATGCTCAGAAGTTATCCTATGATAATACTATTTAAAACTTTCATATTACTATATCAGTTGCCGTCACCTAATACAAGCACAGTACAGTGCATTCCATCGACATAAGACCATCTATTTTTTGGGATACAGTTTCAACAGGTTTACGTAG
>JTDE01003032.1:0-15613 GCA_014338405.1 Paragonimus skrjabini miyazakii | reverse complement strand
CGAAAAACAGCTAGTTTCACTGTGAACAAGGTTTCATTACAAAATGGTATAATAATGTAAACTAGTAAGCATAGGCAAAAAAATGATTGCCCCACAACTTCGAAAATATTCTCATTTTAAAAGTAGATGCTTGAACCGAAAGGGATAAATGATCTCTATCTAGCTTCAGAACTTTACTCTGTTAAGTCAACTTTAAAGTTCCACCTCACGTAAAGCGTTCCACATCTACTGAATGTCCCTCTCCAGTTGAATCTTCGACCGACAAGTTCAACACTGTTGCAGTATAAAAGCCTGGATAGTGCTGTGAGCCAATAACGAGGATGGCGCAAAGGTCACTTATTCAGGAAAGCAACACATGGGATAAGCGCTTAAACAGGACCACAAACAAAAATCCTCATCTACGTACGGTACTGGGCCCAGGCCGTCACGGCTGCCACAGACGTCAATGCGCAGTTCCTTTACGTTCCCTTACGTATCAAGAACCACTTCATGCGATGCTGCACCCCCATGTTCCCTCTTGTATTTCACCTGCGAATACTTTAATGTCAAAATATATGCTTTGGCCCCGCTACTGAATAGCAATAGTGTGAGTAGCATAGTTCGATGGCTCATCCTCACTACATTAGTTCGTAAGCGGCAGCAGTTGAACTAGTACATATCCATCACGGACCGGAAGGGGTTCAGAGAGATCCATTCAATCAGTGACAGGATAGATCTTTAACGCGGACAAAATCGAGGTCGAATTTACAGTACCCTCTTTTCGGCGGCTTGTTATAACGTGTGTTTGGGCTGCTGGACGTGGAGGGTGTTCACTATACTGTTGAACGCTGTTTTCCCTCTAGCCAGACGAGTAGTGAGTGAGAGTTTTCGTTTGTTAGCTGTGTTGCAATTGACTCTGATTTACTTGGTTTTTGTTTCATTCCTTTCTTTCAGCAAATTAGTCACCTTAGATAGCAATCCAATTTGGATTGACTTGGTGAACAGCTTCGGTTCCTCACTCTTGCTGAGATCACACTGACAGGTGATTACCGGTGCCTTGGTTTTCTTTATGCTGTTCAGTACTTCATCACGTGTGCACCACTCAGTGACTACAAAATAAGCAACTGTTTAAATGTCTTTTATGAAGATGAATGATCGTTTGTATTACAGTGTAAGTAGGAGCCTATCGTTTGCCTATCGACTGATTAGCACAAGCAGGTTGATTACACGTAGCTCGCTGGACCGAATTAAAACAGTCGAACCAACAGCGGTCCGTCGATTGTACTTGTAGCAGACGTACTGTCAGAACTGGCAGAGACGAAGTGTTAGTCACAAAAAATCAGATAAGTGGTAGGCGGATTGTTCAGGGTCACAACTCTGGAATCGCGATTCAGGACTGCTGACTTCAGACGAAAAGGCGTTTACGGGATCCCACGTCCCAGTGTCGTGCTTGAGGTTCAACAGAAGTTGGCACTCTAATATCAGGGTGCGCAGAAGGACATCAGGATACCGTTCCAGTTTGAGGATCGAGCGTACAAAGAAAAATGAGGCAGCGGAATCGGCCATCCGTCATAGAGTACAGCTTGGGCCGTTTACATAAAAGGTTGACGCTGTTCTTAGTGTATTTGAACACCCGACTGAGACCGTGTTTTGAATATCGACGAACGACTACTTAAGATTATCGCCAGAAAATGCCTAGCCCCGGCCAAATTGTAATCGCAAACGCAATCTGGCAAAAAGAAGTTGATGTACTTCTCGTGTTTGAGCACACTCAGTTTTCGAGGGAGGAGAACGTTCTTCACCTGGACCGCTATTCAAAAGTAAAACCAGATGTAGGATAATATATAAACTCGGTAATGTTGTTTGTGATGTGCACGCAGTTGAGTAGATTACCAATCGAGACTGTGAGACGGAATTGAGCGTTGTTGCTTCGAATGATCTTGTCTTTGAGCTTCGAACTGAGAAAATTGCTTTAGTAACACAATTTTCAACAAACAGAAGGATAACAACTAGGAATTGTCAAGTCACAAGAGACAAAGTAACCCCGTTACCCGTTGATGTGTCGATGACGGTTAATGCCTCGAACGAATACCACGACCAAATATTCTAAATCCCAACCCACGAAGTACGGTAAGTCAAAATGAGATGGCAGAGAAGACAAGGACAATGTACGTATTCATACTAAAATTCGATCCGGCAAGGCCAGCAAACTGGAGCTATATTTATGTGTGACCTTGAGGGACATATGAAGACCAGAAAAGAACATGAAGGCCGTATCTCATGAATAACAGAAGATACCGGGAATTTGGCGTTGAATTCGTGTTCATAGAGGTAGGGTTACCATACTCTAATGAACTCAAAACTCGCCTAGCCCAAAATCTGTCAGTTGGGCTTATCTGGGCATTCATAAAACGTGGAAAAGACGGCAGTTCGTCGATCTTTAGAACAAATCAATTTGTAAGTACAACCTACCGGATAATCGTCACCTGTTCGGTGAGGACGATCACTTCAACTTGAACAGAATTCAAAGTGTAAATTGTCATACTCAGTCCAAATGCGAAGGAACGTTGTCACATTAAGTCATTCTTTGACTACTCGTATCAGTAGATGGTACGTTAGTGTTCTTAGAAAAAATCATATTCATACTAAAAGTTGTCATTTTTTGCACTTTCGGACAAAAAATGGATAAATCCACTTTAAACTGACGAAACGTTACTGAAAAATTGATGGTCTTGCGATAGTAAGATAAACTTTATGCACATCTGTGAGTTGTAACAAAAGCTTAAAGTCTATTTTTCAATCAGGCGGGTCTAAAGGTTCATGTGAATGCAAGGGCAGCGAGTATAAACGTGAGCGGTGTTCAATCTATCGAAAATTCTTAGCAAAGCAGTCATCGTTTATAACGTGATCAATCGTATCAAAGTACAAACGGTGTCCTGCCAATAATATATTTACCAGTTAATTTAAATGAGCTGTCGGATTACAACCTAATACTCCTCAGAGACCTAGTGTGTATACTGTAGACAGTGGCTTCCGTATACGACTAGTGTGTCGGGCCGTCAGCGTGCTGATAATTTAGATCTCGTTCGGGCAAACGCTCGCAGTTCGTTTGTTCCATATCTTATGAATATCCGTTGAAACAATCGATATACGCATTCTATTTGCATACCACATACCACAGGCAAACAGGTCATTTTACTGGAAACTGTTGTATTTCCTCAAGTTGTGCCACGTAGCAAGACTGGATTACAAGCATTACTTTACCGCAAAAAAATTGGACTTTCGGGGAAGCTGACAGCAAATAACCTACTAGTTTCGTAAATGGGATAAAGACAATACCTTTTACGAAAGATAAGCTCACGACCAACTTCAAAAGATTAAATGAAGTAAAACGCTCGTCAGATTAATGAACAGTGACCGATGGTTTGAGCGTTACACGTTTGATCGCAGCTTTCACACTCAGGCAGATTCTTCAAGCAACCGCCTTCAAAACGAACCACCAGACTCGTGTTTTTTCATCGATGTATCCGGCAAGTGTCAGCAAGCCTACTGTGCTAGTCGCGGTGCTGTTACCCTCACAGTAAGCACAACTAAAGTATCACATCTAAACGCTCAGTGGTTATCGATCTGACAGGAACGACACTCAAGTCGGATGCTTCTTTACTAAAAGGACTGACACGAAGACAAATCTGAATGTGGAGGCAATGATCAAATGTTCAACAACGAGTAAGAACAACGATCAGCAGAATGAATGAAACCGACGACTTCAATATGACTGAGCTCATCGAGTGGAGTAAATGGGACATCACTAGAAGGGCTGAATACTACCCATCAACAAATGTGGCTGAACGGTCAGGTGTGATGGCTAGTTCGTGCCTAATGTGATGTCAACAGAGTAGTGAAATACTTTAAGTCTGAGCACGGGTATACACTCAACCGGTTTATGAATAACGTTGCAGTACTGTAGTTGATCTCACTTACTAGTCGCCGGCACCTGAGAACTCAACGCATCAGACGTGTTGGTTGTCTGTGTTAGGGCCGTGTTGTCTACCCCATTCAATTGCATCCCAGATAGTAGGTCCGTCGATAACACCTGCGTATCCTGATCTTCAGGACTATCGGTCAGACAAGTCTCTTCAGGTTTGATCGTGTCCGAGGCACGAGCTTGCGTCGCTACAGAGGAGTCAGTCATGACACCTGGCTGATTGGGACGTCGCCATTCGGTCCAGGTGGTCACGTCCGCGTCCAGCGGTAAACCCAGCTGATCGTACCAATATTTAGCTGGACCTAGACGCCAACCAAGGCGACTTCGAAGACAAAATAAAGACAGTGGGAGGTTGCAGAAAAGTGACGTTTATAAAAAGTTACCTCAATTCACAATATATTATGTAACTTATCCAGCTAGAAACAGAGTTCTATCAAAAAACACGTTTTTCTCACAGAAGCATTAAGAATGGCGTACAGACTGAATAACTGGACAGGATAATTTAAATACCCAGGGCGGTAATCGACAGTTGCTTCTGCGAGGCGAAGAGGATTCGTGTGTAGCCACACACATGTGTAGCTACAAACGTAGCTGCGTCGTTGGCAGGAGCAACAATGCTGTGACAAACAGACAGTTGAAGAGCGCTGAGTAACGATATAAAACACTGATGAGGAGTTGGATAACATAAACGTTAATAGTATCCCATATCAGGCGATCCACAACACGTGTTAGGGCTTAACTACACTATAGATATACTTAAGCGCAGTATTTAACCAAGAGAGGCACGCTCAGACTGCGACAATCTATTAGGAATTAGGGGAAGTTCAATTCTGTAGCATAATTCTATACGGAGAACGACAACACTAGATTAACAAGAAATACTGAGCACAAAAGTAGGTAAACGCCGGAAGGAGTTATACCAGTGGTCAATAAAATGTACCAGAAATATTCCATCTGAGGTAGGAAGTTCCAGAACCGAACACGATGACGAACTGAAAATGAACTGGACACATGGAAAGAATAGAATCCATGGTTCGACGACGCGAAACAACTTACAGTTCTTCACGGGACATAGAATGCGACTGGTCGCCGGAGCGCTTATGTTCAGGATCGCGTTCATTTTCATTCGATTCATTTGGTCCGTTGACGGTCGGTTTTTTGTTTGCACCATTTTCCTGACGATTCGGATGCGGCTGAGATTTCTTCGAAGGATCAGTCAACTCGGCCAATGCTGCGGTGTAAGCACGACGCCACCAGGATTTTTCGCTACCGGCCACACAGTCAGTTCCCGGAGGAGCAGGAGTATTCAATTCAACCACATCGTCATGTTCAATAATCTCCTCAGGTAGAGGTATTTCTCCCAAGTCCAAAAAACCATCATACACCAAGTGCAGACTGAAAAAGAAGACGAACTCAATAGACAGCAAGAGTACACAAAACAGCCGTAAAATATTTGTACAGACTCCACAACTCGAATGAAAAACGTGCACGATAACTCTGTTCAAACACTTGTGTACGGATTTCGCTGATACGGATAAGTTGTCTTCAATTTTTACGCGATACGGAGTCTACTATCATTTGAGATATACTAGGAAACATGCATAAAAACTGGATACAGTCAAACTGCCCGAGTCTACAGATCAGAGTTAGTCAAAGTAGCCGGGGCTCTTCGACACATACACACGCTAATTAACGTCGTTACTGCCGAGCTGCTAGGTTAGGTGATTTTGGAAATTTTTTAAAATGTGTTCGCTTAGAATGAGTCACGTTTGCAACCGGTCAATGTGTACATGTACACTCACATTTAGTACGGATATGCAAACAAAGGTAGCCTGCATTTAGGCCAACCAACTTATTCAATTCAATCGATCCAATCAGGAAAATAGTCCAACTTCAGCGTCTGTCATTCACATAACGGAATATGTGGTCGATGTTCACCAATTGTATATACAACCATGAAACCGGCCGTGTTTCCAGTGGGTATTTTTTTTAAAAAAAGAAACACACTGCGTATGCTAACTGTTCATGAAATTAAAAACGACTTAAGATGTTGAAGCAGCGGTCTTGACAGCTGCACCAATCTGTGGTCTCTACTGAGTCTAACGTAGGGGGGGGGAGACGATTTGTGAATAATTTATTATCTTCCAGCTTCAGTATCTGTTCTTTGCACAGCAGTAATTGTGGCTGTGGTCAACTGGGTGTGCAAACTTGATGGATGATAACAACCATAGAGCTGATCATGCGGTTCCAGCGAAGGTTAACCAATAAACATAATGCTATGCTATGCTTTGTGAGAAAAGGAAAATAGTCCCTTTGAAACCATTCAGTAAGATAACATATGACGCCAGTCGACTTAAGCACTCACAGCTACGAGGAGGTCTAGAGGAAAAAATTGAGAATGTTTGGAGAATTGAAAATTCGATCGTTGCTGCATTGGTACTGAGGGCTGAAACATGCAACCTTATCCGAGACTAGTTTTAACTTGTGAAACGGTCGATCAAACTTTGTCCAATGTGGAGGTTAACAGATAAGCAATCACAGTAAAAATGGCGACAATAGGTTCATTAAACCCAAATCATGTGGTTGGCCCGCTCCTTTGGGATTTCTTACAAGCGTTCACAACAACATTGCATGCTGCGCAGCCCAACGAGCGACATGTGCATGGTCCAACCAGCACAAATCACACAAGTGAGCTAAATGCTCCTCCATCTCTAACTGGGGCTTTTTGAAGAAACCTTCCATAACAAGAAACAACACACAAAAAATGTTAAAAAAACGAAGCCAGAAATCCCCTCTGTGAGCGCGCACACAAGATGATAACGCAATATACACGTCAGAATGAGATTCAGGACTGAAATCTGGCTTACGTGCCGAAATGAACACGTACCGATCAGCGTGACGAGACTGACGTGCCTCAGCCAAGAGATTGGTAATGTAAGGAGCCCGTTCAATAAATTCCTGATAGAGCCTCGGCGAATGAGGAAGTTTGAAAAGACTGCTCCACCGGGGTGGTCGACCAGGATTATAGGCAGGAAAGAGGTCTTTTATGTTCACAGACGCATATTCCGGTGGCATCAAACTCCCCAAAGGTGTATTCAATTTTTCGGATTCAGAAAGGTGGGTGTTTGAGGGACTGAGCATTACAGAATCCATCAGATCACCAGTCGGAGATACTACGATATTTGGAGACTCAGCCCTTCTTGGTGTCTGGAAGTGAGCAAAATGTGAAACGGAACAGAAACTCCAACAAAATCAATTACCACATAGTAAAATGTCGGTGTCCGAATTACGCAATTATAGTACTTAAAGTCGAAAAACACCGTCACACACGACAGCACAAACAACTTGCGCTGTACACATTTTGATTCTTACTAACATTTTTCGTATCCAGTATAAATCCAGAAGAGGAAGATCGGGGAGCGAGAGAGTAGTGTGGGATTCTGCTCACTGGTCTCTACTTAACCGGATCAAAGGTAAGCACGAGTGTTAGTCAAATATATATATATATATATATAACAGCATAAGAGCAGGTATTTGCTAACAAAACGTATCAGTCAACCAAGAGGCATACCTTCACTTGCGACTGACGTGAAACAGCAATTGGAGCCGGGTGCAATGGCGGTGGCATTTTATCCAAGTCTTTATCATCCTCCGTTCTAAACTGTGCAGTAATCTCAGCATTCTGTTGCGAAGCGAATTCAATGAACGGAAGCGAATCAACTGTAAGACTTGTCAATTCCGGTTTGGTTTGCGCTCCAGGCGAGGCCATAGGTTTCTCTTCCAACCTATTTACATTCGTGGGGGCGCTAACGTGGTTGCAAACCTCACCTATTTGCTCTCCCATTTTGGTAGACAAATGATCAACGTCCTCAACTTTTTCGTATAGGGTACCAGCGGTCGGTATTGAATCAGCCCCTGATGACGTCGGTAAACCTAGGTCCGGCGAATCATAGTCTTCCTATAAGACAGAGGTGCAACAGAAACCCTATTAAACAAACGAAATTGAAGAAGGAAATAAAACGGACACACTTTTGACGAAGCCGAACACATTGAGCAAAATTTGGAGTCTGAGCATGATAACATTAACGCCACTCTTGTTTGAATGCAGCTTTGTAATGAGGTAACCTTTCTGAGTGGTAGACTTCGAAGAGAAGCACAAAACTAAAAATTCGCCCGCGAGTGATGCATGTTTTCCTTTCAATCAGAATTTGTACCTCAGCACTTGAGATTATGGGACGAGCGGGTTTAATCACAGTTCCATTAATTTCATAATCAAGGCGATCGTGTTCATACATTTGATTATAGAAAGTAGGTTTCATGTTCCGAGGGGAAAAACCTAATGGCATTGCAAAACATGATAACGCCATTATTGAAAAAGTCAAATAAAATAAGAGAAAGTTGCGCCTCTGTAGTATTATGAACCGTACACCTGAAGACAATAAATTTGGCTACGTTAGAATTAACTACGGCTTTAAAACGATTATTAGTTTAGTCTACTTACCAACCATGTAGTACAGCGGTTGGTGAAGAATCAAAACTTAAAAGATTATCATGCCAAAAACGCTGAAAGACCCAACAACCATCAAATCTACTTGCTTCTTCATTAAACTTGCGGGTACACGAAAAGTCCTCCGGTTTGATTGAATGGAAAGCCATCTCAATCGAATTATCTGGAACAGTTTCTTGTTCATCATAATAGTCAGTTGGAGGAGGCAGATCTTGACCGTACGGTGACGGTACTCCGATGGAGTCAGCTTGTGGTTCACTGAAAAGAACACTGTGTGCAGTCTCCTCAACTTCCTTCACGTGACACTGATCAATATTGTTAATTGATTTTAAGTCTTCATCATTTTGATAATCCTCAATTTGGCCCTGTTTGTTCACGTTGCCGAATAGAAAGCTAGACAGCTTATACCTCGGCCCGTCGTCGGGCGATGCATTAGGGGACTCCATTGCTGAAACCAAGAAAATATAACACAATGGCTAGGTAAAAAAAGGTCTCGTGAATGACTTACGCAACTCGTTGTTTTTGACGGGCCGGCTACTCTAAATCAAATGTCTCTAAAAACGAGGCAACAAAAGTTGAGCAATACGTGAAATAATAGTGAACTGATGGAGGAATAAGCTGCATAAGTAAGAAATGTATAGGAGAAACGACTGAAAAAATACGTCTTGGACGGGATATGACAATCGAAAACTACTTTACGGGAACACATCTCGCTGTGGTGAAACACACAACTTTACGTTCCCAAACAGAAAACTAAATATAGGTTCAAGCAATAAGATGAATCACCCAGCCATGTACATCTTGTGAGTTCAATGAAAGAACCTCTGATGCCACAGCATGAGGCTAACCACCCTCTCTTGGGACTGCTTGAACTGAGGATGTCAGAAGTCGAGAACTGGGATGATACTCATGAAACCAGATCACCCGGGGCTGGATGGTGTTCAGGTGACGGTTACTCGCACGCCAGCTGAAACATCTTCCACCATTCTGACTTGCTCAAGCAAACTCCCAGGAAAGATAATGTCGTTCCAGACTGGTCAGAGACCAATCATCATCATCATAGACAGCAATAAATCAGTGTTTTTTTACTTATTCCTAGCTGCCACACAACCACGAAGGAAAATAGTAAACCTTGTATAGGAAGAGAGAGAAAAAAGAAGGGGACGGGAAGGGACCTAACTAACAAAAATATCTACGCCTATAATCAAACATCAAGGTGTCTACACCTTGCAGGCAAACAACCGAGCTGTAAGTGAAAGTAAGGCGTCATCAGCAAGACAGCTTCCTTACGACTTTCACTGCCCGGCGTTATCAAATGCACTAACTCCACAGACAAATTGGCCAAACAACGATAACATTCACGCCACTGAGCTCGGTTAGCCGCCATTTCACATAACCTCTCAAGCCACCGACTCTGAGTCGCGAGGGCCCTAGCACGGGAGACAAATCTGACCTACAATGACCAACCACTTCGTGGACAATTTCATTTCCATAAACCAGGTCATCATCCGTCCACCTTGCACCTTACGCCAGTCGGCCGCAGTGTCGGCAGATTGGTCGGTATGGCAAAAGAGTAGCTGGCATCCTTAATACATGACCTAACCATCTAAGTCCGTGCAGTTGTAATGATTGAACGAAAGAACTCGTTAGAAAATCACTACCAAATACCCATTTCTTAACCTCCCCGTTTCTTACTCGCTGGTGTCACCTGACACGAGTGATCGAACGCAGACATCGGCGGTCAAACGCCTGAAGACGGTTCACGTCTTATACCCTGAGCGGTCAGGTTTCGCTGCCGTAACGTAATACAGCCCTCACTGTTGTTTGATATACGCAACCTCTGAGCTACAGAGAAGTACTTGCCTGTCGCCAGAGGTGCCTCAGATTAGCGAATACCACCCTAGCCCCAGAGATACGTGATTCTGTTGCATTCCCAACGCTTACGACGCCGCTAATGCACCTTACCAGATAAACAAATCGGTTAACAACCTCCATGATTTCATTATCTAACGTTTAATCTAAGTAATCACAACAATCTTGCAGAGGCACTTCGAGACTGCGAAGCGCATTCCGAGGTATTTAGCGGAACGCAAAGTAGCCTCTAGCGTTGTTTGTGCTGCCTGACAAGTGTCAAACAGCAACACCTTGCCGTCAACATAATCAAGAACGGTCAATCTTCTACAAGGTAGGAGGTACATACCAGCATCTTGTGACTGCTAGAGACATCATCTCTCCATTATTTCGTCCACGACGAAATTGAAGGAAAGTGGTGAAAGGAGACAACCTTCACGTACGCGGCTCATGGTGCTGGAACTGTCAGACAGTTCACCGTAAACCCTAACCTGAGCTGAAGTATGGGAGTAAAGCGCCGACAGTATGTTCCCATAATTGGTTGGCACACCACTACATTTAAGCGATCCTAAAAGTGTAGATCGATCCACCGGATCGAACGCACCTTTATAGTTGAGAAGTATGACAATTGTTGGCTGGTGGTACACATGATGCTGCTCCAGAACTTGACTAAGGGTAAAAATGTGATCAATACATCCTTATCCAGGACAAAACTGTTACGACCCCACCTGATAGAGAAAGACAAAAACAAACGCAAGACCACGAGCAGTATCTCTATCACGAACGAACGCAACGATATTGCAAAGCGGTACGAAAATCAGAGCTCAAATATCGGAACGCAAAGCTCGCAACTTAGAACCCCCCAACATGTAAGGAAAAAGACGGCCTTCATACGAGCTTTATTTGCTGCTCAGCCCGAAGGCGAAATTGCGATTTACAGAAACTGTATTTATAGGTTTGAGGTGACCTTGGGCCTAGGTCGCCGAATGGACCAATCAGGAGCGAGAGTAGCTTCCTGGACGTTCCAGAATCCTCACGAGCTTTCTAGTTCCCGGGAAATGAAGAAATCCATTTCCCTTGCAAATAATGCGAATTTTTGGGAAAAAGTTCTTTTTCCCAACAAAAACCTTACCCGTTCTTCCCTAATGTTTACCTCCTGGACTGCAGTTAGTCGACGAAGTATACTGGACGCCAGAACCCTCGACATGACTGGGGTCAAATTAATTCCCCTATGGTTTTCGCAAGAACCTCTCATACCCTTCTTGAATATGGGAACTGTTACCCAGTGGCCTCAGCATGGAGAGATGGTCTCCGTCGTCCACATGAGTTGAAACAACTGTGTCAAGGCCTATACTAACGTCTTTTCACCATCTTTGTAAAACGTTCGCATGAGGTTATCTGAGCCAATAGCCTTATTACGTTTGAGAGCCGAAAGGCAATTGCGAACATCAGTCTCAGTGGGTGGTTCTAAATCTGCCAACCAGAGTGCTGCGTCACAAGTTTGTGGCAGCAACACAATAGAAGCAGGAGATGAGCCAAATTGACCCTCAAAGTGTTCTGTTTGCCTCACTGATAGCTTCACTGACAGACGGTCACCTGAGACCAGTGGCACGGATCAGCTTAAAGAGTTTGCCGGTGTTCCCCGACTCAAAAGCGGTTTCCATTTCCTTAACTTTTTCCATTAACCAAGCCTCGCGATCAGCCTTTAGACTACGTTTCAGTTTTCCACGGACCTCTTCTAGACTTGTTATGTGAACTACCAGGAGGAATGTTCCGTCTGGTATCTAACAACTCCAAGGATTTCTCTGAGATCTAATGTTTGTTTAACCCACGTACTCCGGTGCGGCATGCTACAGTACCTGCTTTACGAATGACCTGTGAGATTTCAGTCCAACAGTTATTAGGCTCTTCGGAGGGATAACTACTAAGGCAGCTTTCTAAGCTGGTTTGGTACTTACGCTTTGCCGATGGTAAAGCTAGTTTCTCAACAACTAGACGTTGCTGTCGGTCGAGTCGTTGCCCATCAAAAGTAAGAACAAAACGATAACGTAGCAACGCATGATCTGAATCCAAGTATGTGCTTCAATAAGAATGACAGTCCTGAATGGAACCTCGCCACCTGTAACTAACAGTCTGAGGCCAGGCCTGATTTGAAGGCGGGCACCAAGTATAGGAATGACGTACACGATGCCTAAAACTAGTGCTGGCTGAAAGTAACTTGTGCTCAGCGCACGACTGCAACAATCACCCGCCATTATCTGATCGATGTGATACTATCCCAAACGTGCCACCTCATGAGATTCGGCCTCAAGAATGTGGCCGACCTGGGCATTCATATTTCCGGTCAGAATAAATATATCAGAGCCAAGTGTCGACTGAAAGAGAGCTGCCAGGTCCGAGTAAAAGGTGTCCTTGACGCCGACGTCACTACAGTCAGTAGGAGCGTAAGCAGATACAGTGAATAAATTTCTGAGTCTTGCGTCTAGAGCTGGCGTTGACAGAACCTGCCAAACGGACGTCAAAAACTCTACTGTTAACAAGAATCTAATCTGCTAATGTGGCTGCGGTCGTCGTGCTGAGGACTACACCAACTCCAACCTGACCTGTAACGGCGGTGGTGAAGTCATCCGATGTGTATACCAAGTACCGGGTAGACAATGCCGGGTGCAATTAGTTCCACACGTTGGCTACTGTATTGGATTCTAGTTTCCGAGATACAGCAGACATCGACATGCAACGAGTCTGACGTTCGTGCAAGAGCGGCCTGCCGACCTATCCGTTTTAGCGTGCGAACGTTGAGAGCACCTATATTAATTCGCATTCTAGGTCTAAGCAAGAGACGAGGAAGGCCTGAGGCTTAATGGCAAGAGATGTAACTTATCGGCCCAGTGTTACTATGATTAGCTATATCTATTGTGGGACCTGTATAGTAATTATCGTAAATGGAGGTTTGGAGGAGCCTGATAGCTAAATTTGATAGGACAGTAGGGAAGGGGTCAGCAGTAGCATGTTTTTCCCTATCCACCCTGATGTATGCATCAGATAGGGCGACCCGGTTTATCCTGCGAGAGGGCCGATGCAGTATGGAATTACTTGTGTTATGAGTATTCATGGTTGCATGTAAGCTGAGATATTACCAAGACGCCCAGACCTAGACAGGAGTACGAGGAAGGTAACGATATTGAAATAATTTGGGTCAAACTGAAAACTAATCTACTGGAACTGGCTTTCAAGGTTGCTTCGCTTTGGTGGGTTATCCGCCACGGGGGACTACCGTGGTAGCGAGCAAGGTTCAAACCACAAGCCGTAAGGCCGGGAGGGATTTAAACGCACAGGCGGACATAGGCGTTATCTCGAGTACAGACGAGCGCAGCGCAGAGCCAGCCAGGTACAGCAGGAGTGCCGGCTAGCATGCGAGGAGAACTTGGTTGGGCGAGCCGAGCAAAACCCACAGGTGCATTGTAACTACGTTCAGTCAAAAGCCCCCATCCATGTGTCTGTTGGGTGTATGTATGACGAAAGGAAAGGGGTACGCGCTCACCAATGAAAAGAAGGCCCAGGCATTGTTTCACTTTTTGAAAAGGTGCATACAAGGGATGGTGGTGGATCACCGCACGCTGACGTCCCGCCTGAAGAGATGCACAGTGCTGAAAGGGTGCGGGGTCAGTTGCCTAAGCTTAACGTTACGAAGGTAACCGGTCCGGATGACATTTATCCGGCAAGTCTAAGACCATTTGCTGGTGTATTAACTGCTCCTATAGCTAGTTTATTAAATAAATTGTTTGATGAAGCCAAACAACCTGCGGACTAGAAGCTAGCTGGTGTCACACCGACGCATAAAGGGGCAGCAGGAAGGAGACCTCAAGCTACAGGCCTGTAAGTCTTATGTCATCTATCTTGAAAGTGTCAGGACGCATCTTAAAGGACAATATAGCGCGACACGTCACTAAGTATGACCTGGTGACGGCTCAGCACCATGGCTTTATGAGCAAGTGATTTTGTCTTTCTAACTTGCTGGATTTCTCAGATGAGATTACTCTACGGCTTGACAAGGTAGAATATACTGAGGTCTGCTATTCAAACCTTAGAAGGACATTCGACTCGGGAAATCAGCTTCTTACTGTTGAGATCAGAGCTGTTTAACACGTTTCCCGGTGTTATAACATGGGTGAAAGCGTTCCTGCAGAACACGAATTTTTGTATGCAGGTGAATGGCTCCAACTCGCTCACTGCACATGCCACTAGTGATGTTCAACAAAGGTCAATCTTGAGTCGCCTGCTGTGCTTTGTATACATAAATGATTTAGCGAAGAGAATTGGAAGTCTTTGCTACATGTTCGCTGATGATGTGAAACTCGTGGGACGTCTAAACGAGTCTTCTATGCAGCAAAACCTCGAAGAAATTCATCAGTGGACAGTTGATTGAAAACTTTCGCTAAATGTTGCGAAGTGTACACAATTTATGGGGGTCGAGACCGAGGACAAACTTAGATGGGCAACGCGTGCATATTCAAATAACCACTGAGATGAGGAATCTGGGAACTCAAGTTACTGGAGACTTTAAGGTGTCCACTTGGTGTTTGTTTGCAGCCCGTACAGCGAATCGGGCGCTCTATCTATCCTTGTCTTTACATACGGCTTACATGAGACCACATCTTCAATATCGTGTACTGGCCCGATGCCCCTATTTGGATAGGGATGTCAAGGACGTTGAGAGGATGCAACGTAGGTTTACGAAAATCGCCGTAGAACTTCGGGGAATGAAGTACACCAACAGACCTAACCACCTTCTTCTATTTAGAAGAAAGGCTGAAAAGGAAGATCTAATGGAATTCTTTAAGATACTGAGTAGATTCTCCGAGGCACGAGAGCGGCTGTTTATTCCCAGCGAAAATTCGTCACTCAAGAGGTACGAATTAAACGTAGTGAAGAAGAGTACTACGACTCGGGTGCGGGTCAACGTTTTTGCACATAGAGTTGCGAAGAGCTGGAAAAAATAGCCGTTGCTTGGCGCGCAAATGTCAGCGCACCCATCGAAGTATCATCATCATCATCATCACAACAGTCATGAACCTGACCAAAAGGTACTGTGGCTCGAGCCGCCGCTCACCTTAACAGTGACGTGGAATATCCTAGAAGAAAACGTTACTAAGAAGATTGAAAATTATTAAAACAAGACTAAGTGGAAGAACTAGAAATGGTACGGATACAGGTCCGCCATTGACTGCGACACATCGCCATCTCGGATAGCGTCTCTAACCAGCGGTTTGAGTGATCATGAGGACCCCATC
>JTDE01003031.1:53158-88315 GCA_014338405.1 Paragonimus skrjabini miyazakii | reverse complement strand
GTTCCTGAACGTTGCCTGTGGGTAACATACTACTTGTGAGTAGTATACTACTCACAACGAAACTGCCTGTCATACAACACACTGGGGCGTTGCAGCTTTATGCGGCATAGAACTTACAGTTTTGTATCAGTAATATTAACACCTGTTTATGCTGTAAGGCTGTCCAACAGTGGACCGACTTTTCTTGTTCAGACTCTACATTCTCACCCCAGTCGCGGTATGTTTTCTTTTCTATTCAGGAATGTTGTCTGGCATCATAATCGTCATATGTCAATATTAGTGGCTGTGAATTTCATGCAGGACTGGTGAACTCAAGAGCGTTCCAGAGAGGCAACATAATACAGTGCTCATTATTAACCAACCCCCGATTTATGTGCGGTGTAACAATGTTTACCACATTGAGACTCAGGAGGCATTCGACACCAGCTCTGCCTAATCCTTTCACTTAAGGCAGCTAGTTTTTATGCGAATGATTCTATTAACATAAAGCAAGTACTGTCATATTCATCCGTGGTCATATTTACGATTAAGTTAATGTGTAATGTTTGTCCCCTATCGGCAACAAATGTGCACCAATCTGACTGAAAAACATTGCTGACATTCTATTGGATAAATTAATGACCACTGTCAACAAACTCTACAGTGTATATCTTATTAAGTGAAAACCAGTTCGCAAAACCGCAAACTTTCACTTGCCAACTATCTCAAAACATTTTGAAGTGTGAAGACAGGTTAAACATCGATCGATACAGAATTCACGACTGTTGCCTATGTCAACCTACCCTATCCACTAGCATGCCCCGTTCTTTCTAAAAAGACTGAAATACTTTCCATCACATAATGTTCTGCTGATCTATCTGACCCGTTCTTCTTGCACGCATAGTTCGCATACTACCTCAAGTAACTACAAACACCTGAGCAGACGAAGTGAGAACCACTATTTGCGAAATTTAATTTAGTATGCAATCTACGAATTCATGCTTGGGATCTCCTACGTTGTTTATATTTTTGAGTAGAGTTCCCCGTACAACGCATGTTGTACATATAGACATTAACCTAAATAAAACCAATTAATAACCGGAAGAACTTCATTGAGGTTTCTTAGAGAAACACCTTTTTGTCTAGGCAAAATATTTCATTAAATTATCAAGCTACGCACAAGAGTTTCCGATTAACACGTTCTTATTGATTGTTTGGTCCACCAGATAGCACAGTCATACTACCATAACACACGCAACTCTTTTGCTGACATAGTTGATACCACAGGTTTCTATTCATTAGATGCCAAATCTGTTGTCACTGCCTATATGATAGCAGCTCAGTTTTAGCCATCAGTACAGCTAATTAGCCTCATCGACCACTGATCCAGCTCACGGAAGATCTAATGTGTGTGATTGTAAACACAAGCCTTTTTAGTATGTTAATCAAGGCAGGCCACAATAAACAAAACATACTATTAATCGATTGAGTTTGCACTACAGAGCTTGTCACGACTAAAAATCGATTCGGCACGCGCAATTTGTCAAAAGAAAAGAATAAACTCATAATCTGTCCAATTGAGTTATATTCACAGTTTATTGGCAAATTTACATTTGCGTATTTTAAACATAATATCTGTTTGCAGTATTTCAAATTGCTTTTCTTGGACATTAAACAGATAATTATAAGGAAAGAAAATGTGTACATTTTTTTCAGCTGGTTTAATCCGAAATATTCTTCCTTGATCAGTTAGAACTAACCTATCGTGGGTCGTAACGAGCAGTTGATATACAGCCTTCTGGATACAACACCGATTGTTCATTACGTGAACGCTAATATCTTTACAGCTGATGCATAATGAAGTAGTGATCTGATTAGGTTGACAACTACAGATCATAGGCTGGAAACATAAGGACTGTTTCTCTGATTGGCTTCGAAGGGATCGGACAATCTATGAATTTTTACACATGTGCAGCAATCTGGAATATGGATTGATACAAAAAGCATGCTTTCAACCAATTTATCTGAAACTCAATTAGTGGACTCGAGTAAAATCAATTTATTTGTACAATTACCAAACAATGTTGACGGATGTTTATACCTGTTTGAGATTGAAATATCCTGATTAAACATTGACATGATTTCATGCCAACTTACGCTGTTTATGAGGGTCCAGACAAACCATATATTATCGGCACGTTGGAAAACGAGCAAAAACAGAGAGTAAAAACAGACGATCGATGCTACCGCCAAATTGATGGGGTAACCATAGGAAGCCTATTAGGGCCCATCTTAGCTGACTTTTTCATGCTAAGGATTGAACAAGAGTTAGCCTGAAACATAGCGAGTCTACCATATTACAAATGCTACGTTGATGATACACTAATATTTAGTCGGTCCAAGCAAGCCATAGATAACCTAGTACAGCGCCTAAATAGTTTTTATCCCAGCCTGAAGGTAACGTGTGAATTTGAGACTGATAATTGTTTGCCGTTGCAAATATACTCATAAGCGTCGGGAAGATGGTTCTATTAAAAGAACTATCTATAGGAAATCCACGTGGTCCGGTCAATACCTAAACTTTAGTAGTGTCACACCGGTCCATCAAGAGCGCGCACGAGTGAATACACTATTCACACGTGCAAGAAGAATCTGTATACAAGACAATCTTGTGGAGGAATTAGAGTTGATCACGACTGTATTACAATCAAATGATTACCCAAAAAGGTTCATAGAAAGACACAGTAGGCTGAAACCGCCATCCGAACCAGTGGTCACTGTAAGAAAGAAGAAAGTTTATATAAAATTGCCTTTTAAAGGTGATTACATTATGCATCAAACAACGCGAAGACTGATTAATTCGATCAGACGAACATTCAACGCAGCCGAACTTTCTGTACTAGCTCGAACCCAGAAGCTGCCTGTGCCTTCAATCAAAGGAGATCAGCCTGTTGGTGCCATCTCACACTGTATCTACCAATTTATATGTGACTGCGAAGAAAGTTGCATAGGAAGAACCGAGAAGTGTTTGATTTCCAGAGTGGAGAAACACTTGCCTAAATAGGTGCAGAAACCTGTATTACCGAAGAACGACACTATTGTTGAAACACGCAACATGGCATTGCCGACAACATGGCAGTAACTGTTGGGTCAGTGATAGTAAATGACTCTGGTTAGTTTAACCTGGGTAGAAGTCTCCGTGGTGAAGTCATCGGTCGAAGTTAACAGGACGGTTATTATTTCTCTCGAAATAGTCGAGAAATGTGGATAGTGCTCAAAGACCAACGTGGTTGAGCTTTTGCACATGACAATTCGGTCAACACGGTTGTCTAATGAAACCGTGCCATAAATTCTAGCCCACGCTGTGACAAAACCACGCACTACTGACGAGCTCCAAGAGCGAAACCCCAACGCAGCACCTCTTTACAAAAGAGACCAACTGAAAAGTCCGTGGAAATGTGGCAGCTGCGGTCATTTATGTGTTGTTCAACCAATGTTAAGTTCAAATACAATTCATACTTTCTTACCGAATACTAAATTCCGTGCGCTCTTCTTCAGTACTTGCTTCTATGCCTTGAGTGAATCGACGGAGTGGAACAATATTTAGCCAACTCTCTCTGTGGTTTTCGCAGATATTGAATCTCCTTCATTGATGCGTATGATGGATTCAACTATGGTAGAAGAGGATAGCAACCGTTTCACTTAAATACAACTAAAGAGACTATACCTCATGTCAGAGGTGGCATGCTGATAATGTGTTGTAAACCCTCCTAAACGATACACTGGTTCGATCTCCGTATAGTGGTGCTCTTGACAAAATCGGATTCTCGTCCCGGTAATAATCCACACGAAAATCTCGGTCTCGAATAGTACCGTGACTGATCCCGTATTCGCTCCCAAGACAAGCCAAGAGACGCGTTCAAAATAAGAAGCTTTGTTCCGCTACAAAATGGGGTGCCGCTAGGGCGACAAGTACAAGGTATTTATAGGGCACGTCATGACCACACATTCCTACCACATCATGAGAAAGAGTCAGGATCGCACATGTGCATAGCGGTATGAAAAGTCACAACCGATTTGAACAGTTCCGCTAAGTAAGACTGAGTCAATAGTTTTTCTTCTTCTCACGACGGAGGCGCCTTGGGACGGTAACAGGGTGGGCGCCCCAACAATTTCATACATACTCACGTATTTTTTGCTCTAGAACAAACAGTTAGATCGGTACGTTTGTTTTGTGGTGAACACAGTGTATTTTTCATCTGGTTACGGCTCTTTGGTATTGACTTACTACAGTCCTGAGCTTCCTTTGTACATACGGAGTATAACAGTCATTTCGAGCTTGAAGCAGTGCAACCATAACAAGAGGGACTATAAGACCACAAAAACAATAGCCTCTGACCCACGAAACAAACATCCGTGCAAATTTTGGCAACTGTATTTACTCTAAAGCGGTTCGGATCCTACACCTTCAGGAAGAAGATAACAATACACAAGGACCACATATCCCTGAATGTGATAACGCAGAAACAGCTGCATGCCACATTTTGTCTCCAATGCAGAATGTTGATCAGATTTCAGTTGTATGACTGTGAACTGGCCTAGCAATCACGAGCCCAAATGCACATTATTGATACTCTTTCAGAGTCTTGCGACGGGTGAATCGGAATTCGATTTCATTGTTTTGATGAATTACGAGATTATACTGACGAAATGGCAATTATATTCAATGAACTCGTGAGTAGCAGAAAAACGATTGGTCATCGAAGGAAGTTGAAGGAAACTGAATTAAAAACTGACAAGTGTATACTGGGGTTAACAGCTACATTCCAAGAAAAAGGAACTCTTCCATTGATCTGGCATAGACAACAACCTTGGAGCTTATAGGGCAACATGCAAAGGTTTCAGAAAGTTCCCCTCAAACATGTACAGGAAACTATGTTGCTAAAGGAAATTTTACATGGACACTGTCAATTGATCGCAACATACGGCAGCAAACAATGATTGATTGTGGTCGGCTTGTTTGCGGCATTTTTGAAATCACTTGGCTAAGCAGTGCTATCACAAATTTAATTATCAACAAGTTAGCTGCTCAGTTTGCTCGTTATTACCTACCACTGTTAAAATTATGTGAAAATGGTATTCTTTTGTATATACTACGAATTCAAGTTGTCTACAGATAGATGAAAATGTAAGCATTGATCGGTCAGCATGTGCTGTAACCAGTCACACGGAAAGTCTTAAATTTGCGGTTTGGAT
The DNA here is from genome assembly GCA_014338405.1 of Paragonimus skrjabini miyazakii. NCBI lineage: Eukaryota > Metazoa > Platyhelminthes > Trematoda > Plagiorchiida > Troglotrematidae > Paragonimus > Paragonimus skrjabini miyazakii. The sequence goes on along the minus strand of JTDE01003031.1, from coordinate 83,080 downwards.
CATAATTTGTTTGAGAGATTTGGTCGGAGATTGTCATCAATTACACTTAAACAGGAGAAGCATAACAAATAAGACAGTTGACAGCAGCGTGAAACAGATCAGGATAAAGATTCGTGTCTTATTTCTGGTACCAAATGAACTGCTGTTCTCTGACGTATTCGATTAATCTAATTTTCAGTCAACCTTACTGCGGCACAGACTGCTGCAAATAATGAAGTGTGACCTCGAGCTCGGAAACTCACAAACTTCAAACCAGAAGACCGATAATGCTTAGTAGTCAATGTCACGATATGGTGTACTGGACGCACACAGCACGTAGCTGGATAGAGACATAGAACACGTGTTAACACACTAAGTATTATTGATTGACTAAAATGTACAGGTAGTTAAACGGTCCAGAATTATAACCATTAAAATACAAGGTAGCTAGTTTCTCAAGGCCAGTCACGGTCAACAAGAACGAAACCAGCAAACGCAATTGGCTCAGGAGTGCGTGCGCAACATCCCTTGTTATCACTCTTAGCGGATATGATTAATGTCACGTTGATATCAGTCAACTGGTTTTGGCATGTGTTGCGACCGCTGGACTCCGGCTTGCGTATCTGTTGTTACTGTTTGCGTCGCAACCACATTCTTTGTATCTGTATGTATCAGCATACACTGACAAGACATCCGGCTTTAGTCTCCTTGATGCGCTGTCGAACGTGATCTAAATTTCGACGGACAATACTACTGTTAGTCGACTGTAAGTTAGAATGATTTCCTGTACAAGTAGTAACTGTAGCAAGTCGCCAAATTGTCCCTTAAAGCACCAGCATATACATTAGATTTGATTCTCCCAATTTTACTTCTTTTCTGCATTGTGTATGTACGCACATCCTTTCTTGCATTCTTCTCAATGCAGCTGCAAAATAAGTGTAAGTTCGTTCGTGACTTTCTGCTAAACATCACTTCCGCAGGAGGCTTCCTTATCGACCAATTTGAAGTAGTTTTGTACGCGAATAAAAACGAATTTAGTTTAGCCTATGCCATTCTAGAGTTCAACATGAGAAAGCTTTGCTTGACAATCTGAACTGCAAGCTCGGTCAGACCACTTGACGTAATCAGGTATGGCTCCGACTTTATGTGCCGTACGTTAATGCTGTCCAGTGATTGTTGGAAGCACGCACGGACGAAAGGAGTTCGGTTGTCCATACAAATTGTCTCGGAGATTCCGAATGCCATAAACGTAGATTGACTTCTTGTTATCATAGACTGCGACTCGGCATGTGTGGCGGGGTAGATATCGATCCACTTGGGGTGAGCACAAGTTATAATACATCAGGCCATTAATCCGCATGTAATCTTTACCAGTCTCCCCGGCTAAGACCGAGGGGGTGGCGGCTCGGGAGGATTATCGCGTTAATGTTTCTGACACTTCAGGATTTCAACAATTATCGGACATCTATGTCAACAGTTGGCCACCCATAATCTCATGCTGCAGCTTTCATTATTTCTACTCCCGGGTAGGCATTGTGCAATTCCTCAATAAATAACTTTCGGACATTGTGTGGTAGAAGTGTACAACAGTCCCAGAAAACACAGACATCATCTAAACTTGGTTTGCCTTTTTGAACTATGTATGGTTTCAAATCAGCTATAAATTTTCGTGTCCTTCAGCCGTTTAGTTTTCGGCAGTACTGGATCTTAATGAGTCTGCCGTCTTAAAGGACCGATCCGAGTAGGGGTTGTGTTCAACTGTTACAAGTTCCACCCAATTCGGTTGGTTCACCCGTTGTTGCTGTTGAGCTTGTTAAGGGAATGTGACGCTAGATATCAACAATAGTATTGTTGTCTCGAGTTATGTAACGAAGTTTGTAACACTAGGCAGTTGGAAGTAATGCCCCACTTCGCATTGTCTATGAAGCAGTACACCATATTCGTCTCTTGGTTACACTAATTTCGGCTTGTGACCTGCATGGATTTCAAAGCATTGTCTCCTGACTAATTAATGAGGATGCTTGACCCTGAGAGTCGAATCTAATGCCTCGTTGTCTAATTGGGGGTAGTAAATTAATTACAGCTGGTTACAAAGCTCACGTGGCAAACGCAGTTGATTGGGTTACAAAACACTGCGCCAACTATCCATGGGAATCATCACTCTGCTGGGCCAATTGTTTCTGTGGATCGTAACAGATGAGAAGCGAAGAAGCGTTCAGCTTCTTTTTGCATTAATGAGAACCTGACGCTTAATCACACCCCGAGCTCAAAGTGTTTTTCGTGTAGCTGTGTATATAAAAAGAAAGTATTGTGGTAACATGCGACAGTTAACGGCGGTAGCGTGAAAATAGTCCCAGAAACGAAAGGAACTCATCTTCGGTGCATCATGAATGAGCCAAGATTCATCATACATCATGTACAAACCATTTTTACCCTGTCGGTGTTTGAGATAACGGACAGAATCACTACATAATTCACATTTCGGCCTCTGTGGCTTTGAGATCCGCTTTGCCGAAGACGATCAAGCACTACGACTGATGTGTCCGAATGCTTGGATGCCGTGAGTCCAGTATAAGGATGTTCTTTAAATAAACTCAAGCAAGAGAAATGTCTTTCGCCGGAACTTTTGCAATCTTTTGGAGAATTGATGGGACTGAATTAATACCAAATAGTTACCACGTGTACTGAAAACATCCCTTATGTGTAGTAAATGTATAGTAAACAAGAGATGATTCAGCAAGTTCCACTTGTGTATAAGCGTGACTTACCGTGACTCATCAGTAATCGGGCAACCTGATCATCACTCGCGAACGAAAGTGGTTGAGCGTTCACATATGATAATTCGGTCATGCCTCATGTGAGATCAGTGGTGCAGTGGTCAAACGCAGTTACCTGATGTAAAGCGTGGCCGGAGTTCTAGCCCGGCCGTGGCAAATATATGCACTACTGGCGAGTTCTAATGACAACGAAAGTCGTGTCCAATGCTTCTGCCGTTCGAAAGGGTCCGTATGGAAAGTCTATGGGAATGCGACAGCTGTGATCAGTTGTGGGTGATGTTCAATCTACATGAAAACTAAAATCCCTTACTACTCATCAGTAAGGTAAATCTGTTATAAATTTCCTATCATCCGCGGATATGGTGACTAAATCTTCTATGTGAAACTGGGTGTATTTGTTCAGTATAGAAGATCGGTTCATAGTTAATTTATGATCGAAACAGTTTCGCACAAATCTATCTGATTTGATAACAGGAACGATTGGGGTTCCCATCTGTAGTGTTGTACAGAAATAATTGTGCTTGCTTTCTGTAATCTAGTTGGTTTATCTTCGACTTTTGCCTATAAGGAATAATTTAGAACATTAGGTTCTTTTCCTAAATTTGAACATAGCAGTAGGAAGACGGACACTGGTAGCTACTAGCATTTCATATTGGCTCTTCAGTAACAAACAACAATACCCGGGAATACATATAACATTAGTTAGGTCGAAGGTGAAAAAATTAGTTAATGAGGTGGAGGGCATAGGTCAAAACTGATAGGTCTACGTGAGTCTAAGGTTAACATTTAATTGTTTCTGTACACATGATGCTGGCTTGAGACGGTTAATATCGACCGCTTCAGTAAAACGCAGGAAACGCGAAATAGTGTGACGTATTATAATAGTGAATGTCGGTTTCAGATTACTCCGATGACCGGTGGCCAGTATCGGCCTAGCGGTTGATGAAACCGGGAGTTTGCATGATGATGGGAAGAAGTAAATAGACTGCGCAGTCACATTCTGAACCAATTTTGCTATCTAGAAGTTCACGCATTTATCGGTTCTGCCAATGTAATGTTCGCCCCAGTTATACACGAACTCTGTGCAAAAAACTTTACGTGTAAGCCCCAGAGATCCATGGACCTAATCGTTTTGCGCTGTGTACTCCACCCCATTTGCCGCTTTATTTCTTCACTTCCACCCCACTAGTTTTATAAACATGTATATTCTTGGTTTGTGTTGTTTGATACTGAAGAGAAAACAAGGATTAATATAAGGTCCTTGCTTTAAAGATAGGGATAAGAGGTTGAGGACAAGTCTAACGCTGGTATGAAGTTCATTTGAGTTGCTAAGTTCACCTTTGAACATCCTGGAGTATATGGACAAAACTCCTTCAATGGCCGCCTGTCCCACGACCGTTTTTACTGCATCTAACTAACCTGGGAGACTCTGATTCAATCCTAGCCAAATAGATTCCGCAACCGTGAGCCACTACTTAAGCCAGTAGAGTCTGATTTTTCGCGGAAAAGTGCGCATGTTAATAATTATTCAAGATGGCGAACAAATGACGATGTTCATTGATTGGTATGATCAAGCAAGATGATCACTTCCAAGAGACCAGTTAGCACACAAGAAACCACTAACAGGGCGAACAACACTATTGGATCAAGATTCATCAGTACGGAAACAAGGCAAACGGCACGCCATCTTATGAGATCATCCGAGCCGTTGACCAGTGGACAACCGAACGAGTTGATAAATAGATTGGGGATGTTTTTTACAGGTATGGCCCTGTTTTGTATTACATTAAGTTCTGATGCAAGCGCATCATTAGATTCGCCTTCACAACGGACAAAACAACACGATGCACGTCTACAAAGTGGACTGACGTGCAGAACCTTTGGGCAAATTTTTGACGGAGACTGCACTTATCATCGTTACTGACGTTCCAATAACAATATTCGTACAAACGGGATTTTTGCTTTGAGTTTCAGCCGCTCAACATAAAATGGAGGTTAGGAACAGCTATCAGTAATAGTGTAACATGCAAGCCGGCTGTTTCTTTTCTGATTGTCCGTTACACTTACGGACCAACTCTGGGGTAATGTGGAGACATCGGGAGACAGCGTTCTTCCAAAGTAGGGGTTCCAACAAGTCCTGTAAAAGGATACAACAAGGAACAAGCATGAGCCAAGGGCCCTGTAAGCCATGCACACGACTTACACAAACGAAAACTAAAACGGCGTCGACAACACAGCAGCACGCCCCGATACACAATTCAAATTCAACCTGTGCGCGCTCGCTGGTTTCGACCGCACGTTACAATAGCACTCCAAATGGCGTTAAACATAGGGTCGATTTCGATAGGACTGTCGGTAGATTTTAGTGGTTTCCTTGGTGGTTGAGTATTTGGCTTTATGCAAACTGTTGCGCAACACACACGATCCAGGTATCCCATTTTTCAACAAAGCTGTTTTGGGCGGCATCCGTTGACCGTCGAATGTTGACATTCACACGGATAGTACGCACCACGTGCGGATATCTCGGTGACCAGCTACGTTGGCGCAGCACCACCATGAGCAGTCTCTGTTTCTTGATGTCAGAACGTGGCTAACTCTCCAGTACTGTTTTCCCGTTGTCGAACATTAATGTGAACTTCCTGCCAGAACGAATTAGTCACGTGCTTGTTTGCTTTAGATCCTCTAAATTTAATACTGTGAGCCCATCTCACTTTCGAATTTCGTATGAGGGGTCATGTTGTAACAACAACGTTTTCGTCAGCACCATTCACATTCTCATCTGGAGCTTGGTGGAACGTCCTGAAGCAGAATCTCATAGTATCTGCATACTGACATCCTTCAAGCAACTCACTCAGTGTGTCAGGTGCGTCAGAAACAATTTGTTTACAGCCAACACGAAGAGCATCAACTTACCGTTGAGTCTCATCACAGAGAAAATGCAGTAATTTAATTTTCTGCCTATGAGTAGAGTGGTACGTTCTTATAACACTGGTAATCATTTCAAATAATCCGGAAACATCTATTTTGAACGGCTGCAAAAAGCTCGTTGAGTGTTTCCACTAAAACTGCGTAGGCAAGTGTTATATCACCAAGACGCTGACTAATTCGACCTGGTGATCAATAACAAGACATAGCAGCAATGCACGTGCGGGGCTCGTAGCTAAAGTAGAGACATAGAACACGTGTTAACCCATCAAGTATTTTCGATTTGCTAAATTGTTCAGGTGGCTAAACGGTCCAGAATTATAGCCAATAAAATGCAAGGTAGTTAGGTCATCAAGGTCACTCACGGTTGAGTAGAATATGGTCAGTGCATATGTGACAGAGACAAGATATGGGTTCGACGTATCAAATGAGGCCGCAAACATTGGATGCATGTATTTGTGAGGACATGGACAGAGTAATAAGAAGTAAATACTACAATCTTAGCTCACCCGATCGATGATTCTCATGCGAACTATTGTTTATTTTGATGCTAATGACGTTCGGAAGTCGTGGAGAGTGGGCAGTGAATTTGCGATCAGATTTTATTTAGAAACTCACTCACTACAGAAACGGGCAGACTTCAACTAATACAAGTTAGGGAGCCCGAGATTCAATTGCAATCGAACTTTTAGCGTAATCTCACACCATCTGCCGTAGAAAAAGAAGGTATGGGGTAACTCCCATCGATCTTGAGATTCCCAGCAAACGTTGGAATGGTTGGATGCAACTTCAAATGGTACCCACTGGAATATTATTATCTTGAAGACTGCAATGAATGGAGCTGTGCTATTTACGGCAACACCATAATGCTGATATTGGTGGTTTGAAGTGAATTTACATTCAAAAGGTAACACGAACGGGTACGGTGGTACTAGGACAGTGACTTTCGCTTTGCAGGGATCTTGCAGTTTTCAGGACGTCGAGTGTGATTTCATCACAGATATTTTGAAGTATACATTAAGGGAAATCACGGATCCCAATTTCTCTAGGACTAGCCATTTCTAAGAGAGAACACCTGTATCAAAGAGGGAAAGATATGATTGCATTGAGCTAGAATGGTAATCATACTGGAAATTGGCAGCCAGTCAGAACCTTACTAAAAGTTGGAGAGAACAGAACGAGAGATGAACGATAGCATTTAATCCGTAGAGTAAGTTGCGATATCACTTATGACGATCTGGTGAATAGAACAATTTGTGTGAACGCTTTTTGGAATGCAAAAAACCGAATTGATTCACTCACACTGGTAGAGCCCAGTAACAAATTGTCAAATCCGAACCGAAGTGTTTGTGATGTCCTAGCAACCGGTAATGCAAGTAGTATTCCTTTTAGATGCGGATTGCATTTCAATCAAGTTTGTGTTGCTTCGTGATGGCAAAACTCAAGTTCCGACTTCTCATAACTTTCATACAGTACGGGACGCATATTGTTACAAAACAAATGACCCACGGTTTTCATAACACATTTGGTCATCTGACCTTTAGGCAACTGCGAAATGCATGGTCTTCACAGTGCATAACCTTTTAGTGCGTTCTGAGAACAGCGTGTTCCACGTAAGACCTTGTGTGCAAAATAAACGAGCTGATTATATCGACAGCTAATCGCAGCATATTTTTTTCTGTAAGCACAAAGTTTGCATTTAATATGACTGCTTATTTACACAACTACGACATCAAACAATACAAAACTGCGGCCAATTTGGCCTCAGGTGTCCACCGTATGTTATATCCGGGCATTGGTGGCTGCGGTATATTACATGGCTATAGACCATTTTCATGACGCACAGCTTCGATTGTACATTCTTAACCTACTGACTACAATGTGTGCTTTATTAGGCGTTACACCATTTGGTCTGTTTGTAAGAATTTGCTGCACAAGATAATCCTATACATGAGATACAGCGATATAATCGCCCCAGTTTCTTGGATTGCCGTCTCAATGACAACTGCTGCTTTGGTTCACTACAATAAAGTACAGAATGAATCTTTTTTAGATCTTCCTCTTCAAGATTCCCAAACTACCGTCTGCTCAGTAATGGCTTACAGTGAAGTGACAAACATCACACGTTGAACACGTTTTATACACTTCTGCAAAACAAAGTAGTAAGATTGGATCCCGCTCAAAATCTACTGTTGTACGAAATATATATATCGAACGCTGTAATCTTTTGTTCAGACCGTTCGCCTATTTTCATTGATCGATAGTCTGTTTAATCTCACTGAATGACGTGCAATTTTTCTCTTGTCTTCAGTTTTGATTTTTCATTCAATAGTACAGCCCGCCTTGTTTGGCAGTTTTTCACGTGCTAACTAATAGCACGACGCTTGCAGTCATGTCCGATCGCAACAATCCATGCAACCCATCATTTGATCGCTAGCTCGCATGACTACTAGAGATAACATATAGCTTCGTTGACTGGCATGAGGTTGCGCTTGTTCGAGCCGATTATCATCAGTAGCCACTGTTACCAGTGTGGTTTACAACCCTCTGACCACACAGGTCCGATGAACAAATTTCTTATGAATCGCATTACTTTTCCCCACCCCAGTTGCTTTTTTATAGACACACACTGGCTGGGAAGCCGGTAGACCAGAATAAATAAAGTAATTTGCTTTTCCTATGGGCTTCCCAGGAAGAAAGGTTCACGTGATCTACAATAACTTCGACCACCATTTACCACTTGTCTCTACATGGTAACTTCATTCAGTCTTCCGACTTCGAAAAGTGCAATGGTTCCAAATTTAGTTTCTTTTAACAAGTGCTTTCAGTGTTAACGAAGGACGGTGTGATCAAGGAAGACGAACTCACTCCTTCCAGTTTATCAGCTGCTATCTTTTACGTCGGCTTAGTCGTCATTATTTCATATTGTTAGAATTTCCATGTCATATATCCAATTTCTTGAATTGGATTAGTGAATTATCATACTGCTTTTCATGCTCCAACCGAGTACAGATTGTTTTATCATCTGACATGAAGTCGCTTTGAACGTGTACTTTTAAACAAACAGATATCTATTATTTCTGATTTAGCGGTCAGCGTAACATCTTCTTTGCACTACTTTCATTTACATTTTGCAAACTTTTGTACATGTGTGCCATGAATATCCGGTTTTTACATACTGGCAAATCTTACCAACAAGTGATGATCTAGCAATCAAAAGTTCACTCGGTTCCATATTCGCTTATGATGCTTCGAAGCATTTAGAGAGACAAGCAGAAAAAATTATTGATCCCATATCGTTGCATAAGCGATACGTTGATGGCAAAGTCTGTCTCTCTGAGGGGGGGGGACTCAATACAACATGATAACTGAATCTGTGCACAGTTCAACAGTTTCCTTTTTCGTTACAGAAATTCCAGAAAACAATAGACATTCCTTCTCAGATGTGGAAACGTCAGTCAGTGATTATTGTTCTATTACAAGAAAACTGTGTGAGAAGCTCACCTGGTGGAGACGGTAGGTTCATTTAAATGTTTGCGATCGAAACTGTTCGAACGACGTTATGTCCTGAATGTGTTCAGTAAGATCCCCAGGATTCACTAATCTGCGACATTTAGGAGAGAATGACCTTTTATCCATCAGCACATCAATTACTCCACACGCCTTATCTCGGAATGCGCTAGAAAAACATCGAAACGGTCAATATCAGAAACGCTGACTCGCTAATCACTGTCAAACAAGAAGACCGATGTAACCACCTTCATCAAAATTAGAGTGAAATTTACCGTCGTAGATGAGGTGGAATTTAGAATGATCGACCAAATATCATCCTAAAAATAACTATAAATTCACAGGCCATGTTTAACATCATTTATGTATTCGTTCGCGCTTGTAGAGTAAAGTACGGTGAACACGCTTGAAATACTGTTTTCACAACACATGTACAGTGGCTGCTGAACAACACAACCAGTGTTGATCACCATTTAATCACACACCTGAAGGAAACGACTTATGAAATCTAAATGTAGAACGTATTTTATGTGTTGTGTCGCCTAACACGTAGACACATTGTATTTTGCTGAAGTCGTTACATGCTCTTGTGTACAGAATCAGACAGCAGTTGACCTACCTTTGTCATGAAGTTAAGAGCTGGTATTCATGAGAATACGGTGTTTTCTGACCTTGGTATTAGTAATGTCACTGCTTTGAGCATCTGTGGTGAAGCAGCTTGATGGTATTGTGATGTTTAAATTGATTACGGGAAAAATTTGTCCCGTTACTGCTCTGCAGTGTTTATTAAGGTTTACTTCATTCCTCTACCGACTTGGAAATGTGCAAGTGGAACCTTAAGGCAGTTTTTTTATCCACTGGCTTCCGCTGACTCCTGTTCATGTCTGTACTCGTGGTTATTAAGTTGAGCTGTTTATAACTTAACCCAAGAAAACCTATTCGGACGTAAACTGGTTTACTTGTGGTGCCTGTTGTAGTCAAGAACTCATTTAACTTTTGCTTCAATTTGTACTAACGCCTGTCCATTAAGCTATGTCCGCATATCATAAACAATAAGACCGGTCGAAACGTTTTCGTAGAATAAATCTTTAGTGGCTTTACTTGCGCGTTCCCAATCCATCCGAAAATATAACTGATAAAATACTAAAAGACAGAAACCCTTTTCCAAGCGTCCGAGTTAAACGACTCGTTGAACTGACGACGTAATTTTTCTAGGTTTAAACAATGTTTTCTATTGAATTTAATAACTAGGCACATGCGCGCTGCATCCATTTTAATGAGTGTAACCTCACAAATGGAGTGTGTTGGTAGTCACGTTGGAGGATGGCGTTAACGACCGAAAAACTGCTGCTTTCCAACTGGTTAAACTCTCAATTTTCTCTTGTCTGTCTTGTAAACAGTTTTCGACCTGTTCCCCCAGTGACCACTTTTCGCTCTGTTATATGCCCTTGCATGGGTTCCACTATTCTATCTGAGTTCTTACTAGTAAGCGGACAGCTTCATATTATTACAGGCTTCCAGACTTTCATATAAAATCCCTTTTGATAATAATTTCAATCCCAACCTTCTCTCCCACTAACATTGACTTTCGGTCGTCTGTGTACCGACCCAAGGACACATGAAACTACTAACACGATTGTCTACTGGCCTCTTTCTCATTCCCTATTGTGTACTTTTTCATGATCACATGATTCCGTCCCAATCCAGACAGTCATCTTCCATCGTCAGATCGTCTGTGATACCATTGTTTATCGAGTTAATGCACTAGATCCCTTTGTCCAGTTCACTGGGACAACATAACCCATATGTTTTGAGATAACGCGCTAATCATTCTCGTCTTTTACTTAAAGCTGAAACCGCAATATAATAAGGTACATAAACAATCACGACCTTGTTTCCCAACCTCCTCTCAATGTTGACGCCAGTTTGGGGTAGCCTTATTGGTTTCCACTAATCAATTTTGGACTGCGTGGTTCTCTTTACTCGTCTATCTCATTCTAATTTAATCGTGTTTCACCTGTCATCGACTGACATCGGCGAATATAGAACATATAGATGGCGGCCAGTCTCTCAGTCGAACAGCACATGGACAGTTAGTTCTCACGCCTACTTCGTTGACACACAGTATCTTGGTTGTCCTTGTCTCAAGAGGTCCATCCTGATCGCTTTGCGTTTGATCGACACAACGGACCCACACCGTTACTGAGGGCTACATATTGCTGGTGTGAGTAACTAAGGTCATTTAGTGTTTTGACAGTAACATCGCAGAAGCCGTTCCAATCCGTATTAATTTCCCAGTTGGGTTTGCGTCGTTTAGCTTCCAGAAGATAACCTTGCAACACCGATTACCCGTAGGCTTTCAGATGCTTAAGTTTATCGTATTGCGCCGATAGTTGATTTCCTAGGGCGACTGAAGACAAATCATCAAGTCTATGCTGTACTGCATTGTATACTTAATGCACCCATGTTCACCTAGAAGTAATGTTCCTGACTAAGGCTCAAGTAACTCTCGAAGCGACGTGGTTTGCAAACTATAACAATCTATCACATTGCATGAATGAACTACACTTTGATGACGCCGGTGTCCAAGTGTCTTTATACGAAAACTTGTTTCTGGCTTTAATGGGGTCGTTTTCAAACAGTTACATACAACCAGCTTTTAGTCGTGCAGCTCATTCTGTCCAACTTTTTGATGAAGTATCAGAAGTTGGACACTCTTTTGACAGACATTTGGGATACAACACTACTTTCTAGTGAAAGTGAATATCAGTGGTATCAATGTCCCTTTTTTATAGTGGCTCTTAAGTGAGTCAAAACTCTTCTAATCGAGAGATACTTTTGCAGAAAGAGCAAAATACGTGCGACCGTTTCCGTACCAACAGTTCGTACAATCATACGCACATGTAACTAGGTTATACTGGAGACGTTATCACAGCGGGGTAGGCCGATTTGGTCGTGAAAAACATGCGCACACAGGTGGGTCCTCATCATCGATCCTTTACTGCTACATCATGACAACCTACCAAATCACTTGCAGTGTCAACACAAACCGTTTCTGAACAAACGAAGGTGAACTAATATGTTTAACTAGTAACGCTACAGCTGTCTGTAGAACGCCTCTCCTTCTGGTGCAAAACAGGACACAGCATGCACTGACGACACCCATCCGGCTCTTGGGGAAATTTCTCTTCTTGAGACGACCGGTGCAGTCACGGGGAACATTCAGATTTGTAGCCGCTATGGATTTAGCGATCGGGTGCTTATCCACTTGCAACTCTCATTGCATTTACAAAAAAATTTGTAGCTGGCGTTGGCTGTCAGTTGATTACTACCTATTCCTTCGCTCGTCGACCCCAGTAGGTACGGTGTTTATTATATTACATGTATTTAAGCAACGTAAATACTATACGAAATGGCTGCTTTCAGAGCTTGTTTTCATTGCTAAGTAAGGCGATTTTTCAGAGAAGTTAAAGTTAAGAAGCATTTTCTGATACTCTCATTAAACAGGGAATTTCCCTCGTTTGTTTTGCACTTCTGTTCAGAATTGCTGTCTTTCAAAGAAGAATACAGTAAATCAAGTTCTTATTGTAATTTACCGTTCCAGCTTGTTCTTCTCTAGAGAATAAGGTGAGCATTAGGTTCTTTCTTACAGATAGTCGAACGAAAACAGTGGAAGTACGTCCACCGGTAAGTTAGTGCTGAATTTTGTAGATTGGCTGTGCCATACACCAATCAGAATCATGTCTATACGACCTCGGGATTAATCGATAACGTGTGTCTCAGTGTTTAGTGCCGGTATGAACGCGTAACGTCGGCTAGCTCAAATGACGTCACTGGGTCGACTCACGCAAACATCCGAGATTGGGAAGAAAAGCGACAACAGCAGTTTAGCACAAGTGTCGGACCGAAAATTGACAAAATACGTAAGACGAATGACACACTGAAGAAGATCTAGTTGTCATAACAATTAAAAACAAACTTGAGGCGAGTTTAGAGTGGGTGGATTGTTCGTCGAATAAGAGAACGATGTGGTGGGCCAATGTGAAATAGAAGATGGCCACAGAGGTTGGCCAGACTGTCACACGACTGTTAAAACTTGTTCTTTTTCCATTAAATGGTAAAAGGGCATTGCTACAACAACAAAAATAGTTGACAAGATGTTACAACCGGTATAGGCATTTAGTATTGGAACAAACACATGAAATAACGTCAATCGTGCGGCGCAAAGTAAATCATTCATAAGTAATGAAACCACCACCTCTGTTATACGAAAATAACAATTTGACAACCTAGGGCAGGGTGTGAAACAGATGAAGTTGTAAATTACGTCGGAAAATTGCTGGACTGAATTCAGCTTGAATCTAAACAATCATACAGCTCAACACGTCAACAACCAGCTACCAGATAAGCATAACAAACGTCAGCAAATCAAATCATACCAACAAACGATCACAGCAGGTTACAACAAAAGCAACCAATGTCAATCTGATGGCTGGGTCTATCGAGTTGTGGACTGCAAACAGGTATCCTGCACCCACAGCGATGTCTACGGAGTAATCAGTGTAGGTAGAGTACATCTTGTGAAACAGAAAACATTTTCTTCAATGGAACCATGACAACTGGTATCCGACGGACTATCTGGTAATATAGCAACAAATGTAATTCTCCTATTAAAGTCTTTGATCAATCCTTTCACATACATGAAGAATGGTTTATCATTTTTGTGAAACTTCCAAATTTAATGAAAGTTTGGGATTAAATTTGACAACTTAATCACAGAGCTAAATAGTAGACCACCGTCGCACAAACATGTGACGCCATACATGCCTGAAAATGCAACCACACGTATCCAGTGTTCACAATTAAATTACGAAATATTCATCAAACCGCATGACTACTCTGCACCTGATGAGCCGGTCAAAGGTATCAACTTGTCAAGTCTGGCAATATTTACACGTCTGCCTATGTTGATTGGGTCAATTTTATTGACTGACTAATAAGAACGGTTGAGACAAACCGAACTAAATATATTCCAAAATGAATAATCGGTAACAGAATTGATGCTGCTCAATCTTTTTTCAAAAGAAGAAGCAGAGAAATTTGTTCAGGATGAGAGTATATTCCGTGTGCGGTATCTTCCGACCGTTATTATATATTGTTTTAAGACAAGAGGTTTACGGTTGACCACCTCAAACGCCATTCTTTCAACCTGATAGTTTGGTTAAAATCAATTTGTTTTTGTTGGTTTCTCACAGTTTTCTCTCGTTTTCTTTTGATGTTCAAATTGTTGGTAGTTTTCTCAGGCTTTTCATTAGGTTTCATATAATTTGGCTCATGGCTCCATTGTCTGTACTTCTCGGCCTGTTTGTAATTTAAATTTTGAACACCATTACATCGTAACCAATTTGACTGGTTCGGTCGTGGTCCTGTTTGTTATCCTTGCAGCAGTTGCTTCAACTTGGCTAAAAGTATATTTCCCTTGGATGCACATCTCTCCCAAAGAAGTCGTATTACATATCGGATAATGGTGTACTGGACCAAACTATGCGTTCCTTTTTCCAGTTCAGGGCGAGAATAATATCATTTATCATGCTGAGTCTTTGGGATATGGTGATAGCCATGTAGCGCTTTCATGAATTTCTTTGTAACCAAGTAGATCTGCTACAGTTGTACATGAGATATGCAGCAGTAGCTTAATACTGCACATTGTAATTCATTCTACTGTATGTCTACTAAATGCTTGCGACTATTCCACGTTTCCAGTTTCACAGCAAGATTCTTTTAAATTTGTATGAATTTTTTGTCTTGCGTACTGTTTTGTTTGTGTGTAACATTGTAACATTTTCAATTTTGAAGCGGTATGCTTTGGAAAGGTCATTAATGATTAATGTGAACTAAAGATAGGAACCACTTGCTCCTGCGCGGTTCATGCTCCACCAGGTGAGCTACGAAATCATGCCGAGCCTGAAATTTTTACAATAGTACACTATAACCACTTAACTAATATTACTGCTTATTGTTTAGTGTTATCTACCCTGATAATTAATTGCGGTATTATTGACATCTATTTCTGTAAGTTATTTCTTTAACGAGTACTTCCCAGTTATGGTGATTTGTACCTACTCTGAATATTCGTTTGCGTTAGTGAATGATCCTAATTAGGACAAGACTACGAATGCACAATTCTGTTGATAATTTTTTTTTCTCCCCAATTAAAAAACCAGTTGGCAAATTTGTAGATTGCAGAGGGACTTAAGTGTGAGTATTTCGGGTTTCGAATGAATTTGAATCAGCGACTGAAAACGCATGTCCCTGCATCGACTGTGTTTCAACCATTGGACTGTGCATTCAGACCAGATGTTTGGAGGTTTCAGACTAGGATTTAGTTCACTCAACTACTCCACTGTGTCAGGAGATAAACAGCCAAGGTGGGGTCATCCTGAGTGATCAGCAACCTGACAGCATTAATTAGCTGCCGTCTTTCTTGTGAACATGTTATAAGCAATCTGAGCGAGGTTTGATTGATCATGCAACTCTCTCATTACTTCTCAAGATAATGACCCACATCAGTTGGCTAGTGATCTGTCGGTATTATTCAGTTAATCGACTCAAATGGTAAACCCATATGTGCTGGTGTAGAATTGACAGTCTCTTTTGATCACAAGTCGTTTTCTGGGAGGAAAGTTATGTGATAACCTTCATCTACTAACCCTACCTATGACTGGGGAAAAAAACAACCAAAGCAACACACTAGTAGATTTATCTTTTTGTACTGGTTTATATTTTCTATTGGTTAGCAAATTTTGTGCTATATACGATTTATCTCTCTATCCAGTTTAATATCAGCTACGTCCACTAGTTTCTCATTATGTCGGTATTATCGTTTATTTTGAAGAGCAATATACACATATCTTCGTTCAAGGGAAGAACAAACGGTGGCACCAAAATTAAGCAACAGATATGGAAAAAAATGTGATTGTGAAAACAAGCTATCTGTCAAATGTGGGACGTTGCAAAGTTAGCAAAACTGGACAGTTGAGTCCTCTTACAAGTGTAACAAGCCTTAATAATCCACTCATTGAACGAAAAGCTACTTGGGCGGTGTGTATTAAGCAGAGTTATTTTTAAAAAGAATACGCGAAAAAAGAAAAATAAAAAGTAAACTAGGTAAACGGTTAGTCTCACAAAATTAAAAGCTCTTTTTAGTGCACGGGGTTGCTATGGAAGTCAAGGCTCACGCATCGGGACAGAACAATGTCCTTCATAGTGAGAAAACTGTCAGAGAGGTGGCAACAGTTAACGCCACGTTCCACGCACAAATGTGTCGTAGGTTTCTACGGAATTTAGAACAGTCAGTAGACATAGATTGTTGACTGCGTTAGAGGTCAGTCTCAGTCGAAGAATAACACAACTTGGAGAGGAAAATGGAATACCGCGAAAAGAGACGATCACAGGCGAATGAGAAAAAGAGTTCACATCACAGCCCAAAGTATGGAGGACCGATTGAATGGCTTCCGTATGAAAGTCGGTTCTGTACTCCACGACCTTGTCCGACCTGACAGGTTGGCTTCCTTAGTCATCCACTATCCCGACTTTGAGCACCACAACAACGCTGTTACGAACCGCGATCATATCGGGTTTGATGAATTAGCTCGCCGTTGGTACTATCAACTCCTCGAAGACTATAGCCCAAGTTACGCAGTCGTTTGGTCAGGTCTTTGGCCACACAGTTGTGTCGAATACAACACACTTCATGGGTGATTCAACATAACTGCAGAATATGAGCAAGACTTTCTGGTTGATTGCAGTTTACATCGCAGAGAACTAAGTGGTCACTTCTGCCACCTAGTGAAGTTCGGACCTCAGTCCGCAGGAGATTACATCTGAGCTGGATGGCATGAATAAAATTTCTCGGGAATATGCATTCTGGACTGAATAGCCAACGATTAGAAAGTGGAGAGTGTGACACTTCCTGAAGACCATAGCGGTCTAGCGAATGATAGGGTTCATCCATCCACACCACATGGGCTTCCTCCTTGTTCGTCACCACTACACCCTGAACACGTACTGGGATGTTTATTTCCCTCAAGATAGGGCCAAATGAATTATCTCTGATCACATTTCGCAGAACTGGACAATGGCTAGACAGCAGTCACTCCACTCGAGATTTGCGCGAGATGGGAATAGAAGTGAACAAACTCGGAATACCCAGACCATCCAAACGAATTGAGATGTGGATGTAGCTGGTCGGTATGTGTTTAGGAAGGCGAAGCCACTGCCGAACAAACTGGTGAATCGTACAGTTCTTAGCTTTGAGCGTGTTACAGTGGACTCGGCTCAATACTAATGATTGACTCATCATCGGATCAAAAGCTACCTCATGAGTTCTAGGCGTTGATGTGGCTTCAAGGGCGCCTTGGTGGTTTCTTCCAACAACGTACGAAATTGCAGAGGTTGATTAGTGAATACCTTACCTTTTCGGATGAACGGGATGCTCAGATAGGTCACCATGTGAGAGGTACTTGGTGAGTGGATAATGTCCTGACCGAAGTGAATAGACTCGTCAGAGATAGAGATTGCGTTGTGTTTATGGTCACCGTGTATGACAATTAGCTTAGTCTTGCGCGTGTTGATCTTCAGTTAGGATAGATCCAGGGTAATAGCGGCGGCTGCAAGCTTCTCGAAAAGACGCGTAGAATTCGTAGCCAGAAGGGCCAGATCGTCGGTGCAGTCGAAATCACTGACAAGTGTATCATGGAACTGGTCGAGATAGGGCCAGCACCTCACCCATTGCCACGATAAATAGAAGCGGAGACAGTGGGTCACCCTGACGAACACTACGCTGGGACCGGAGAACGAACTCTTTGAGAGTGGCGGAAGCAATCCTATAAGAGTCAGCAATGTAGTGCGTTAAAGGTGGAGGAGCACGGAAAGCTTGGATCGATTCGATAATCGAATCCCGTGAGATAGAATCGAACGCTTTGAATACGCCGATAAACGCCGCACACAGACTTGAAGACATGGAGCAAAAGTTCAGGAGAAGCGCATGAAGCAGTGAGGTCGCCCGGCGGCAAATGTCACTGTGTAGGAATGCAAACTGAAGAGCGAGTCTTTGCAGGCGCGTGTTCTAACGATCGGCCAGTATCCTTTGAAAACAACGTATCAGCGTTAAAGATACGGTGTTAGGTTTGAGCTCGGTGGGAGACGAAGGATCGTTCACTTTGGATACAAGCGTAATGCGGACTGGAAAGTCTTGAGCTAGCAGAAAAAAGTTGAAGTATCCGGCCAAGACGTCAGCTTTCATACACTTCAAATGTTTGGGCAACAGTTCGTCAAAACCTGAAGCGGTATATTCGATGTTCTTTACGATGCGTGGTACTTCTCTAGTGATCGTGTCGTCCAGAAACCAGTCCTGAGGCAGAATCGTACCAGATGACCGCCTATCAACGTGCAGACGAGTCGATAATACCTCGGACCAGTATTCGTTAGAATTATCCGGTAGGCTGCGGTTAATCTTGTAGGTAGTTCTCTGGTCTCCCAAAAACTGCAAATGCACCACTTTTCTTACGCTGGCCGTGCAGCATTTGACTCACTGCATAGTTAGCGCTCCGTATCTGCTTCCTGGTCGCGTGGGTTCCCACGTTAACACGACCACGTCGTCGAGTGATAAATCGCTAGGTGTACGGAAAAGCTAGTGAGGCGTGCATGTTCAGCAGCGATTTAGGTTGTTCCGCTGTGAAAATACCTGCCTGAAGGCCGCGGGCAATAGTTAATAGTTCATCGATGTATAGAAAAGCCGCGCTATTGGACTCCAGCTGGGTAATCGCTGTTTGGATCAAACAGGTGAAACACTTTGAGTGATCAGCAGCTTATGACTCAAACTCCGATGTCTTGTTAGTCTGCGAGACGGTTGTTGGATTAGCAACGAGGACAGTATTCCTCTGCAAATTCAACGCATACAGGCGCGTTCGAACGCTATCCAAAGTACGCCTTTGGAAATATGACAAGACCCGGTGATAAAGCTCGTGTCGATTTGGCCACGAAGGAGTCAGTGAATCGGCATATTTGACGGGAGAAGCCGATTATTGCTAAGAACAATTAAATCTCGCGGTTTTCATGAACATGAGTTTCTCACGACTGCGTTCGACGGGATGAGGCCAATTTTGGTGGGAACGCTGCAATCACAGTTGGCACAGTCAAAGACTGTGACAGGCTGGGTGTCCACTTCCTGCTCTGGATCATTCTTCAGTCGATGCATACGAGTATGCGTCAACAAGCCAGCCTTCGATTTGCAAATCTGGTCATATTCTGAGCAGGTGTACTACGCTGGTCTGTCCTGTGTACTAGCAGATGCCTGCACGGAGGTGCTGGCGGTAATTTCATTGTCTTGATCGAATGTAACCAGTACAATTAAAACCAGATAGAGTGTATGACCCTATCTGGAGTTGCTGAACTCTTAGCCAGTCAAGGTTTGTACCGAGACCGCCTAGTTGGCACCACGAGGAGGTGGTTCAGCAAGCCAAGTAATCCTTCTGTACGTCCACTATTTTCTCATTATATCTATAAATATGGTCTAGAGTAATTATGAGTGAAATTGATCGCAATAAAATCAAAGTGCAGTTAGACAAAGTAGATATCATGTTATCACAAATATATGATTACCAAATTATAAACATTACTTTGAATCTGTTAGAAATTCCATATCAAAAGGTTCTTGGTTAATCTTTTTAGTAAATTATCATGATAAAGATAATCGATTACTAACACTGTTGAGTGATGCACAGTGAGCGGATCGATTGTCGACAATATCAATAGCCGACTGGTTTGATTCTCCAATGTGTTCTCAAAACTGTGTTTTTAATGAAAATCCTAGTAAAACTTGCTTAGTTTTTTTATTTTTCAGCGTATTCAGTCCCCTGGACAACAAGATAACTTCTTGCATCTTCATCGTTTTTTAACTGGTCAGGTTTTCTCGTCCCGAATGTTTTCTAATATTATTTCACTATCAATAGGTCGTGAGTACTTCGGATCAGTTGGTGATTTCTACTAGGTAAGCACACTTCTGTAAACAATTGTTCCTAATGGCTATCGGCGAAGTGGTCAGCGGTACTCTGGACCTTTTTACAATACAACTCTGAACAAGCGTCAGAATAGCAGTCCAGACTCATACAAAAAAGACACCGTTCGTTGGGTCTAAAGGACTGGATGTAAATTGCTTGCTTCTGCTGTTGTTCTTTCTCTTCTCGTATGCTAAACTTAGTCAATCATTTAGGACTGGTTTGTATCCAAATGAGCGTGCATCATAGCCCACTGGATCGTGCAAACAGTTGGACCCAAAGATCACCAGGAGAATCGGGTTTAAACTGGCTTTGCAGATCAACCAAAAATAGCTGGTTGATTTCGGGATATCTGAGAAAATAAAATCAGCTGTTTGGAACAGTAATTTGAGCAATTCTTGAACAATACTTTGATTACGAGGACCGGACAAAACATTAGATTTTAGTTAAAAATCAATAAACCTGTTTATCCGATGCAAATTTATTACGATCGTCTAGTGTTCCCACTGTCGAGTAGTGCAGTAGTAGTGGGATAATCGAACTTGACCAGTATGTAAAAATGCTTGGTTACATAATTATTACATGTATTGAGCATCACGTCAGCAAGGGTTAATGATCAGTGCTCTTCAATAAGCATTTTTACTGACACGTCTTGCTTCCGTTGGCTCTCTGTAGTCAAACAGCTTGGCAAACTAGTAACTGGAAGCGTGTTTCTGTTGGAATGATGTGGGTACCGAATACTAACTAAGAACCTGAATGGAGAGTAGGTTCTTACCGGCAGTAGGGGGTCTGTGACAGGTAATTAGGGAATCGTTCACAAATCCTTCATTTCTAAACGTACCCGCGAATAAATTTTAGTTTATATTCAATGGATTTCAAGATTTCTACTCTCATCTTATATTCTGACCACAATTCAAAATAAACCCCTGGTTGAGGCTACGAAACCTTTAAAATGGTCACACTGATCAGTCGACTTAGGATTCCCAATGAGCTGTAACCTCTGTATAGAAGGTGGGTTGTAGGGATATTGCCATTCACGTAATTTTGTAACAGTACGCCGTCCACTACACATAATTAGTTGGGTAATCTGGTAAGCATATCATACTGGCAACTTTGCGCAACTGTCCTCTGCTGTCACCAAAGTTATTATTGGTCTACTGTCAACAGCTTGACTTTGCGCATAACGTTTTTGAGAGAGTGAGAAAAGCGATCATTGAGAGCCTCGGTTTAGCATATGAAGCAGTGTTCTTGATATCCTTTAACACTGCTTAGTAATAACTTGTGGCAAGACTGAGTTTTGTTAAACCCAAGTGAGTCTAACTGTGAAAGCGGCGGGCTTCCGTATTGGCGTTCCAACTCAGCAGGTACATTTTATACTGTGTGGTTTCTCTCACTGGTTTGACTCCAGCCGAGATCCGCGTTTACCGTAAGCGGGTCTCTTTCAAACTTTACTTGTCAGGTAGATCACCCACACTACATGTGGAACACATAATAATTTTGATTTTACAGGCACCAACTTATCGTTAGAACGGAAATTGGGAGAATGAGGAAGTATCGCCCAACTCATATTCCAACTACTGGTCAAATATGTGCATGTCAAAATCCCATCAAAAGATGACATTATAGAAAATTCCACAGTATGTAGTGCTTTCCCTTCTTATGACAAATTGCGGAAGTCAAATTGTAGCGAAAAGGCGTCCAATAAAGCATAATCTTTATTGTCCAACACGCTAGTTCACATGCTACGCGCGCGCTCGCGTTTATGAGTCAGCAGTCCAGTCCACAACACCCCCAGGTTTCCGTTCACGCGTCGTGTGCACTTCTGCCCGGTTTAGGTGTGTGATCGGCGCCGTCTATCGGGGGGTTTTCCATCTACTATTCTTCGTCCATTGGTCCGATTCCGTTGAGCGATGGCTCGTCCGGTCGCTCGTGTTGTTCTCCATCTAACCACAATGGGCTTTGATCGTATTCGACGATGGTGTCGATATATTCCCCCGAATGTTGGAATAATCGAGCCTCCGATTTCGTCGTCCATTCTATTTTGCCTGCCATGTCTCGCCCGTTGGTCAGATCCGGTCGAGCGATGACTTATCCGACTGCCCCCGTTGTCCGCCATCCGATCGTTGAGGGCTTGTGGACGTGCCTGCCTTCCGCGTTGAGGTACTCCGCCGAGTGTTTGAATACTCGCACCTCCAGCCTGGCAATCCGCCACAATATCATTATACGACCAACGTGACAAGGCTGACTTACCGACAAAGACCAGTTCGCGAACGATTAGTCAACCGCATACGAATGCAAAGAAAAGGTTTATAAAACGGGGTCGATTTGTACAGAGGAGTTGATGTGATCTTGTCGCTTCTTAAATGGGTCAATGTTTAAACATGGACAAACAATCAGAAGTAACGCTGTAATTAAATCCTTTCTTCTTAAAATCAGATAGCCCCTTCGCCAATCAATTTGACAAATTGCATTGACTTGTCTTTCACATGTCTACGGAGGAGTGCAGTCCGCATCATTTGGTTTGTAGACATGACCTTCGGAGTAACTTACACCAAACTTGTCTTCAGTAAGGCAAAATGTACAGTGAACCTGCTTGTTCTGGGTGAGAATTGAAAGGTTTTCAGTTTACACCATTGATTCAGTAGTAGTATTTAATCAGTGTGAAATTGACCGACTGAAAGCTTAATGTTTTTAATCGCTTAAAGTGTTGTTGGCAAACATTTGGGACAAATGTAACAATATTTTCTTAATTACTAATAACGTTGGCGACAAATTTACTCAAAAATATAATACATCCCTGTTGATTGGTTATGCCACAAGACTGACATTGTCCCGAGTTATTTGAAAGGAGACATGTAAACCAGGATACAATTCAAAGTAATCTGTTACACATTCTCTAATCGTAAGAATGTCCAGGTAGTTATGCTTGACAGTATGGAAGTTAAACCTGAAAGGACAGAACTTTTGCCTTTTGTCAACATTTCGTTTACTTTCAACAGTTTCCGAAATATAACAGTAATATTGTATACAACATATAGCTAGAGATAGCATGTATACAGTCGAGTCAAATGGCATGTATTCAGGATCACAGCCACTCAGTGGACTATCCTAATTACTGTTTTTGAATACAACATGGGACGTTTGGTGTCATCGGTTTCCCGACTTCGTCACGTTTGCACACAATGATGGTTCGGCTAAAACTACCCTTTATAGAGTCGGAACTATTTATTTCTTTGACGAGCTGTAGACAGAGCATAGAACTCTTTGAAACTTTTACTAGCCAATGGGAAATTCACCGAAGCACACAACGAAATGTATAGAAGGAACAAGTCAGTTCACACACCTTGAATATATGCCTATGTATCGATACATTTTTTTACATTGCATTTTTTTTAATCTACCTACTGATTTATACTTTCGCTTTCACAATCCAAAGTGGGTCATCTAATGAACCATATGAAAAACACAAGTTATAATCTGTCTCGGCTAGTATATACGTCCCTGTGTGGTTTACCCTTGTTTTCAACCATCGAAGAATGAGTACTGCAGCGAGGTAGACGTAGTCTCAATTTGTGCGCTTGATCCTTTGCAATCGTTTCGACGCAGACCACATCGACAACTCCCTCATCAAATGTCTAAACATATCCGGAAACACCGGGATAACGAACAACCTACGATGATGTGCTGGTTGCTCAAAATCTCACGTTATCTACTTATAAACACCTCATTAAAACATGTCACCAGGTTGACCCAACCAACGCATTCAGAACACCGTTGCGAAACCGTTCCCCGGAATGATATCGTGATTGAACAATTTCCTTTTCACGACTGTTCTCGCCATTGATTGTGGTTACCACTGCACCGTTCTTGTTTTTTTTATCAAGGTTCCTGTTTGAACACCAGTTACATTCTTTTCCTTTGCATACAAATTCCAGTAGAACGAGCAGTCAGTGGAAACCTAAAGTATTGACTTATTGTTTATCCGTAAGTTTTGCTATAACCAACAGACTTATATTAGCGGATGATTGTAAATGAGCTCGTCTCAATGAGACTTGTGTTTCTGCGGTTTCGATTATCACCGAAACTAAAGCCTGGTCTGTAATGTGAAGATGGTTTAAGATCTCGGAATATTTTACTATAGCAACCCTTTCATAATAACGCTGTTTCTTTCAACTACATTTTGATCAAACTGCTACCAATTGCACGCTGCATAACCTGTCAGTTCTTGTTTGGACTCGGTAAGCAAAAGTGGTACGGAAATTTTACTGTGATGGACATAACAGCATCGACTATGGCGATATTTTGGGACGGAGTGTTTTTCTTCGTTATGGTAGTTGGCCAGTGTAATCTATATCCTCTATTTTCCTCAAACGCCTGCGTTTCATAATATGGGTCTTTTTGTTCTAATAAAGTTGTCCCATGAAATCAGTGGTTCAGTTCACGGATAGCAAACATCCTCCTAAGTACTTCTGTTGTTGTTCAGAATGAGAACGCCAAAACTGTATATCAGTGGCTTGATCAATGAATTTTCTTGTGTTTACAAGAACACTGACATGTGTGAAATCTCGCGATTTATAACAGGAAAGCCAATCGAAACTTGTTAGGAGCGTATTGTTGCGTATATAACAAAAACCTATATTTAACAATGAACGGTGTTTAACCATATTTGATATTGTTCATCTGTCCCTTGCTTTTCAGATAAGTGTGTTTACGTACCTCCATATCAACAGTAATGTAATTCAGGTTGTCTTCAGTATGTACTAAGAAATTTTGCTATGAATAAAACGGGCCTGAGTCACAAATCATTTTTATATAATCGCATTGTATTTCTTAGTCATTTTAAATTCCAGCTAATCTACTCTTGCATGATTGTGGAATTTAGGTTACTTCATAAATATGTTTGTTGTATCAAGTCTCAGTGCAATAGTACAACTTTTGGTTATTTGTGAAAGACAATTATTTCATGGTGCTACCAGCTAGCTGCCAAAGTTAATTCATACATAACTGCTTTGATTATTGTAGTTTTAAAGCAACCCTGAGAAGTTACTGTCAACTTAATCTGATTTGCACTCCTGATTAGATAGGGTAATTTTACATCTAACCACAGAAGACTTGAACTAATTGAGAGGTAACAAAACACAAATTCATAATAATTGATTTCTACGTGAAATACATAATCAAAAATTTAATTTGAAAAGTGCTCCCAATTGTCAACAGAATTGTATCCAGATAATCAGAACTGTCAATTGATTCCACTTTGTGCAAAGTGATCTGTTCAATACGCTAGGATGCCGGCTGCATCACACGCGCAGCTACCAGGGGGACATGTAGTTGCTCGTCGTAGATCATGCATGCAAACGAATGTGTCACATGGAATTTTGTCTCGGGTTGTTGGTAAGACATCGGCACAGCCACCGCGCTGGTTGCTGCTGCAGCCTCCACACCGGCCTCATCGACCTTGAGCACAGTGCTTTGTTTTAGTAAACTGACGTGAAGACGCTCCGATTTCGTAATTCCTTTGATTTAGAGATGAAAACAAGAGATTATTGATCTGTTCTTGTGAATAGAATCAAATGAGTAAAACTGTAAAATATGGTAGAAAAAATTGGGTTGACTACCATAGCTCCACAATCCGAAACGCGACTGAAACGACGCGATACGGTGAGAAAATTATCTACACGTGCGACTGTTCACCACTACAGATGGAATTAAGTGAAAACATTTCACGAGAAAGTAGCAACTCTGCAAAGTCTCGAAGCCTCATCTCAAAATTATCACACTGAGAACGACGATCAGATGAGAGACCAGAACCAATAAACTACTGATATGCACCTTTCAACGTAGATCTTGCTGATGGGTCTTGCTCTGGAGACTAACCAGAAGGTCCCTAGGCTCTCGATAGGACTTCGTAGCCGAACTGGTGGAGCACAAGCCACTTGGATGCAGGCTGTTCAAATCGCTGACTTGAATCCAGTCGAAGACTGGGCCTCTTATGATTTAATCTCTTGATATTTAACAGACTGTCACATTGCTGCTTAATGCTAACCGGTAAAGAAGTTTGCTCTAAATTAACTCTGCTCAAATTTTAAATGTCAAGGCATGGCAACTCTGTCTTATGAATCCACTGTCATGTCTTGCCATTTCTGGGTATCAATTCATAACTTCAGCTGCTCCTGTGAAACTAGTTCCATTGGACAGAATGGATCAAAATGTCTTAACCAGCTCTGTTTTGTGAGTAAATGCATCGACAGCTATCATTGGGCGTACCTATTCGATATAGGTCACTAGTGACTGGATATCCAAGCGCTTGAAACTTTCCACCGCATACCTAATGTACTCAGAAAACTTGCATTACGCGATCCGTATTGTACAACTTAAATTATTTTCATCCGATTACTACATTCACACAGGCTAGGCGTACCGTGACCTGTCTGAGATAAACCGAACCGTAGTTCATTTCGTTTATAATGTGCATCCGCATACCCATCCTTTCTCACCCCGTTCTGGCTAACTGATGCATAGTCGAAGCCGGTCACACTAGTTGAAGAGAAAATAAGACAAAACTGCTACATCAAAGTCAGCCAGGTGTTCAGTCGAGAGAGTGTTACAACAACTAGGCCCTCTGGTTACCCATACAGTTTACGACAAAATACAAACGGGGTGTTTTGCTGCTATTAGTTTGCACAGATAGACCATAACAATATGTACACCTCACTCAGATCTGCTTTACCCTACGAAACTTCACTGAACGATCACAGAGCGAATAAGGCAAATTCATTAGTCACTACCTCAGTCACTTAGACAACATTTCTCTCTCGTACTTAAATGTTTCTCTTATTCGTCCATCCGATTGAACTACGTACTAAGCGACAAAACAGAAACAACTAGCGAACAAATGGGATGCACACGCAGGTCCAATGAGTCACGAATTTGCTTTGAAAATTGTGTGGACTACATGAGCTGGTGGTTAAACCCAGGTACACGTTATTTTCTGGTTAACTGGAGTTTGTGATTGTGTTTCTTGATCACATCACCAATTTGTGGAGGTGAAAAGACAATCTGGAAAAACATTCACTCCAACTGCGGAACCGCTGGCACTTTCCAACTAGGATGACTGAAGACGAAGGTTGAGGTGTGTTGATTAAGTGAACAAACGATATTATTCAGATATCTTACGAATGACGCCTACGTCCTTAAGAAGACAGAATCAGTTCATTTACTCTAGGCAAGTGGTTATCCAACCAGTACAGACCTGTAAAAGTGTAACGTGTCTGAAAAAGATAACTGAGAATTCGCATGAAACTTCGCGAGCTGAGAGCTGCTAAACACCTTGTCCGTTCTTTTTTCCAAAAATATATCCAGAAGATATTCAACCACAAGTTTTGCAACCTTATTTTGTCCACTTCGTTAATTTTTCAACACATCGCCATCATTTGTTAACCATTGGTCAAAGTTGTTACAACTGGGATCGTCTTTCTTAATCGTCAATATCATGTATTCAATTAGACCCTAGGAACGGAGAGTGCTTGCGCATCGCGTTCACTTTGGATCCTAGTGGCTGAGTTGCAAATGGCATGATGCGTCGGCTTGCCAGTATGCATTCACATGTGCCAACACGCTCTCACGATTAATGAGTCTGCTTGACACTGCATAACTATGAGAGCAGTTGAGCGGAAGCTGAAACATCACAAGCAAGCAGGCTGTCCATGCTGGATTAAGAACTAATCTCAATGTTAATTGGATCGATTCCGGTACTCGGATAAGTCCCAGTTAGGACCGTTAATTGTGATCACAAACGATATACGGACAAGAGAAATGGGCTGGGCATCCTGTCTACTTGGTTGGCAATGTTCTGGCACATTCGAAAAGGTCTTTCAACGAGGATTTGGTTTTCATCTTACCGACAACTGGGCAACGACGCCCATTAAGGTAGACTGATCCGTTACAAAAAACATTCTTCAAAATTCCAAGAACTGTCCCAAACACTCACTTTCCAAGTTACAGCTTTGCTTTATCACGTGAAGAAGCCAAAATGGTAAGGCTCAGGTAAGTTTTTAACTCGGAAAATAAACACCACTTTTATTAGGGGATATCGAAACATACCGTAGTAGCTTTAACTGTGAGTTCATGTTAGCTACTACCAGCTCAAGGAAGACAAGAGATTCGTGATGTCCATCTCAAAAATGAAAGTATTGAAAATTACAAAATCTATTATTTATTCGTTGAATAAGCGCTCGTGAACAAAGTGGTGCAAATCGTGATTGCATGCAAGTTCCACTAGCCACGTTTTGTTCAAAGTTAACACAAAAATCCCGGAGCATCTTACCTGACAAGTCGGCCATTCCACGATGGAATAAGTCCGTTAACCCCATGGATTCCATTGTGGGAATCAAATCTAGTACTTTTTCCAGTTTGAATTTTGGTAGCTTCAGGGAGACTGGTGTGTCCTTTTGCTCCTTGAATGTACTTCGTAAACAGTGTTGACCATTTAATAGTTTTTCCACTCCCTCCATATTACCCTTTTCCGTAGGTAACGCAACAACAAAGGAGAAGCGGTAGTTCTGAGGTGTACACAAATAAAGGAAACAAACGATCATACTTTGACACAATTACTGTCAAAATAAATATAAATGTCCGATAGTTCTACCTCCCTTGTACCCCCTTAAAAAACTGTAATATTAAGTAGCAGAATATCACCAAGTTGTCAATCCATTGCCATATTACATATGGACACTAAAAACAGTGTCAGATAGGTTGAACCGTCAACGAGTTGTCCATCTGTCCCCAATCAAATTCCGTTTTATTCATGTGCTGTCACGTGTAAAGCAACTGATGTATACCTACATCCAACAATTACACAATTGAATTGTATACACATTATTAATGGTGGTACAGGTTCGGGAGAGTTCACAAGACAGGTAGGCAATATGGCTTACCCCATTGAAAGTAATTATCAGATACTTACTTTGGATAGGCTGAAAGTTGTTTATTCGTAAAGTTGTAACTGATACTATGGACATTTGTAACATGGATCGGTTTGTGTACGTGTACCCATGCAATGTTTTCCCTCGATATTGCTAAAAAAACAGTGGCACCGAACTGACGCCTTTGGACTGGTACCCAGGGAAGGTCCCATGTAACCTAGTTGACAGAATCCCCTCTTGCACCGGTTGACGTGGTTTAGAGGCGAATGAAACAATAAGTCACTCCAACCAAAATAAAAATGCTTAGACAAATGACAGACAACGCTAGGAAATGCAACCAGGAATTCTATCATGATCATCTTCAGAGTTTTGTTAATACGGTCATATGTACTCAAGGTTTCCAAGCGGTTTATCCACGACAGCTGAGTTTAGGATTGTCTATGGATTTTTCAGTCTGACTGACACTATGTGTGTAACCGCATGAGACTTGTGGTCCAGAAAATATTTACATCTGTAAAACGACATAGGTGGATAGAAATAAGAATGCTAAATTAAAGAGCACATATTGAAATGTAAGAGATCGTTTGACACATAGATGGTGTAGCAGTATCGGACTTCAACAGCCTTACGCTAGTTCAATACATACATGCAATAATTCGTATATTATTTCATCGTGCCAGGAAAATATGCACTTCAAACAACTTGCACGGTAAGGTGCAGTACCTGTAATCACTGCTGTAATCCGATGAC
>JTDE01003031.1:8255-22355 GCA_014338405.1 Paragonimus skrjabini miyazakii | reverse complement strand
CATTCGATTGCGCAATCCGATTTTGTGTTCACACAAAAAATTCGTGCAAGCCCTGCAGTTGCCGTGGCCAAAGGTCACACCATCAGTCTGTATGCCCATCCAAACTCCATCCGATAACTTTGTGACGTAATGATGGGTGGAACTCCAAACCACCAATCGTTAACACTGGTGATTTGCTCTCTGAGTGACTGACCTATGCAAGTCTGGATATTTTGTAACGTTCCGCTTGATCCAATGACATTCTGCTAAACCTCTTTCTCTTGTGTACACACTGTTTTTGATTTTGTTGAATCTATATGATCGTATTGATCTGATGATGAATTATCAAAAACAATTGTTCGTCACGTCTACTGTTCTATGATTCAATGGGAATTTTCGCGAGTTTGATGTTACTTTCTTGCAAGAAGGATTAGTCGTCATTATGGATCACTCACTATCGTCCCTTTGGTTGTCTTTCACTGAAGAGAACTCTGTTTCTTTTCACGTGAGATGCCGAATCCGCTTATCGTTTTACTGAAGATTATATCAACCCAGTAAAGTGTAGTCGATATTCTACCCTTAAATATCATGGTATTGTCAAATGTCCGACCTTTTGCTTGGCCTGATTCGATTGTATAACTTTGTCTTGCAAAAATGCCACCAGATTAATGTTTACAAATTCAATATCACCTGAAATGTACCCATTTTCAACAGACGTTATGATAGAAATCCTATTCAGGATGACCGCTCGTAAATCCCTCGTAAACTTTTTGTCAAGAATCCATTATTTAGTTGTTCTGCTGCGACATCTGACAAGTCCAGTATACCTGTAACCCCAACGGCGTCAGGTGAAGTAAATTCTCCAGTGTGCGGTTCCGATTATCTCTCACCGCTCACAAAACTGTGGACGAATTATCAGAAGGTACTCGTCACACTCCGGCATCTGTCCTTACGCGATGGCCTAACTGTAAACAGTCTCTTGTTCTCATGCCTACCTTCCAGCCACAATGCACACATTCCGTCACATTGGCCGTATGGAATGGCAATTGTTTCCTCCACAAGGATTTTTCATCGCCGTATTTCTATTCACCTAGCAACACAGGTAACATAAGTAGGATGACATAATTTGACAATCATTTGGATTTCACTAGTTAAGCGTCAAATACCATATTTGGCTGTCCACTGCATTCGTATGGAAGGGCTTTTGCAGTAATCAAAGTGTTTTAAAAAATCATTTGTGACTTGAATCACGTCATAAACTTGGTAAATTATTTTGGTTTCTCTGTATAGGCTAAATCTGTTATTCTCATGTTACATATGTCACACAAATTCTGGAGACATTTAAAACATTTACCACATTACGATTCAGATGTATTTGGAGCGAGACTGTCGTATGTCTTAGTTAATAATATTGCCCCGAAAAGTAACGCACATGACCGCCGGCACCAGTTCCATACTGAACAGTTCGAGTCAACAGTGTAAAAGTCGATAGTGACTGTCACGCTGACACTTTTTGAATCCGTTCAAACTAAGGTGTATGCTGAAACAAGTGTGAACACAGCACTACGCTATCTTCGGGTAAGTTGGCGTGCGATTTAAGAATCTCATGAGCCAAGCACAAATACACGCTTCAACGATATAAACAAACTGCGTTCCATTCGATGGTTGTTTAACCAACGACTGTCACATTCTAGAGGGGGGAAGAGGAAGGATAAACAATACCCGTAAAGATATGATGCCAGTCAATAGATTACATTCCATAGCGTTGAACAATCCAATATCGTAAAATCGTAGGCACCATGAAACTTTTATGTTACACCATAGTATGGTCTAGTGTACGACGCATGTGCCGTGGCAAAGACAAGGCAACGTGTATTCCTGGATAGAATTTGACTGACAGTAGTTACAGTCTGACTTAACGTACAATATGCATTGATTTCACATTAAAGTGTATAGTCCAAAGGAGGTCCAGAAAGTGTTCATTTTTTTAAATCTCAATCCATTGGTTTTACCAGAGAGGCACAACGAGCTGATAACGTTATGACCTGAGATGGTTGCATAGGTGGCACTTAGCAAGTGATTGAAGTGTGTATGCAGAACGACTGGTTTCGTTAATTAACCATCTGAATTATGCAGTCGTATAGGTTCAACAAAAGCAAAACAGTTGTTAACAACGAAAAACGGTTTTGCAGAGCATCATTGGGTCACGCAAACCGTTGAAAAATTCGAAAGTGACAATTAGTTTGGCAAACTTGATAATTTAGAAGAGACCTTAGTGCGAAACATCTAGACTTCGGCTGGATTCGAGTCGGCGACATAATTGATTGTGAAATTCTGCTAGGTTCATTTGGTGGAGTCCCTATGACACAGTTGGTTGGATGAGTAACTAGGTTCAAATGTGAGACTTCTGAGTTTCCGGCGTGGCTTCGTAGCTCAGCTGGTAGGGCATTTGCCGCGTTTTGGCATTTTGTTTCCGTCGCTGGTTCGAAGCCAGCCGAAGTACACATTTTTGCAATTGGGCATCTTCTAAAATTCGAAACATCTAAAATCCAGCAGCCC
Source organism: Paragonimus skrjabini miyazakii (assembly GCA_014338405.1). Taxonomy (NCBI): domain Eukaryota; kingdom Metazoa; phylum Platyhelminthes; class Trematoda; order Plagiorchiida; family Troglotrematidae; genus Paragonimus; species Paragonimus skrjabini miyazakii. The sequence goes on along the minus strand of JTDE01003031.1, from coordinate 19,817 downwards.
AAACGACAAAACACCGAGGTTGAGGGTGAATGGTTTGGACTTCCTATTATCATAACGTCACGGAGTTCGGGAACGCAACTTGAGTGGAAATGCAAATGATGTGACCTTTGACCACATCATTGGCAGAACTAGCAAAACGTTCTTGTGTGAACGAAGAATCGGATTTCGTAAATGAGTGGAAATCGATTTAGCGGTGGCGAATATCCGTTGTCTGACTACTTTGGAGTGACTGACCTGAGCTCTACAGACCACAGAAAGGGCCCGACTGGGGTCAACTCGATGATCAACATCGACTAGATGAGCGACCACTGCTTTGTTGATAGCTTTGATTGAACCAGTTCTGATTTACACTGAATGCAGTGCCGTGACCCGTTTTGGGCAAATACCATGTCATGCGACCCACACACCGCTGTACACTGGCAGAATAAAGAGTGCACAATCACGTATTGCTCGAGGACAGGGAGTTCGTACTTCAGGCTCATTGTCAGCATCGGAGATTTGATGGCCCAGCTGCACAACACTGTTGTCGAAAGTGTGCTCCCGGGTATGTCACAAAGCCAATAAATCAGGTTCTGTAATATTACTCTTAATTGGAAAGCCGATAGAAACAACCCTCTTCTCCATCATAATGTGGGGACTCTATGGTTTTGTTACACTATTATTCCGGATTATGATAGGATCTTTACACTATCCTTAGTTCCTACTCTACTACGTCCACAAAGCACATTCCCATTACTCCAATGACTAGGCAGAGGATGAGGCTTTGTTTTTTGCTTCAAGGGCAAAAAGAGTCATTAAAATGTACACAGTAATGGGTTGATGTTTTCCTACGGTAAACAAAAAGTTGTGAACTACCATCTAAACGTTTATTCAGGTAAAAATCCAAAAAATGATGCAACTTTTCTGATACCCTTTCAGTAGTAAACGTGATGGCGACATGCGTCTGATTTAACGACAGGCAGAGTATGTTCAGGTTTCAATAAAATGAAAATACTCTCTGCAAGTCTTCGATGGAAATACATCTTGTCAATAAATTGATCTGATTGTTGACGTTTCAGCCTGCCCATAAAAATATAAATTAGTAGTATGCTCAGTGGATATACCATTACGACTCCATCAGTCCCGCAATAAAGCTCGTTTTAAGATTGTTACTGAAAGATGTGAATACATCGTAGAAACAGTTTGTTCAGTATAGACGTAAATATGCTGAACTGAGCGTTTGACTGGTCAATTTGTTCATAATCGAACTCTAGACCACTAATCCTTAACTTTGGTGATTCCCTTTTTCAGTGATTAAATAACAAATGTTTGCAATTCTGGAACGCTTTACTTGACCCAGTAACATCCTGTCAAATCTTGTTTACGTATATGTTTAATTTTGTTCAGTCTATGTGGTAGTATTGATCTGACGGTGATCTATCGGTTCCTTTTCACTACTCAGTAAGAATTTTCGCCAAGTTGACAGACCGTTTCTCTACTAGTCTGACCATGCATGAGCACATATGCTGAAGAAATAAATTACTGGTGGAGTGCTATTCATGACCTTTGTCTTTTGAATAGTCGCCTTTACTAAAAGAGTCCCGGGTATTGTTGGTCAGAATGACACATTAAACTTCAGGACAGTAAACAAAGTTCTTGTGAAGATTGACCACAAACAAGACCACTGTTGGTAAAAACCAGCACCTGAAGAAGTCGTTTTATTTGTTCAGTCACGTTAATTTTATAATCCGAACACCATTCACCTCGTATCCCAAATGTTACAGTTAAACAGATTTTTCGTGACTGGCCCGTTATAAAGAAACCGCTAGACTTAAGTGGTCTGATGCCAACAGTAAACTGACCTGGTGTTGAGGTCTGGCTCACCTGTGTGTGATGACCAATATTCTAACAGTCTTAAAGATCGCCCTGTCAAATTATGATAAGGATGTTCAGCCACGTAGTCCTTCGTGATAACCGGTCTTATCTTCAGAATCATTGAGAGTCGGCTTCAGGAGCTGGTTTCATTGCACAGGTACAGGTGTGCTGTACAACACTCGACACTTATCACGCATTTACAAAAGGCGAAAGCCCAGTTATTATCATCTCCGAGTGGTGTCTAAGAATGACAGTATTAGAAATTTCCTGTCGGTTTCCGATTTACCCTTCGATGATAGTGAGAGCCAACATGACACTAGGGATGATGACCAGTTGTCTAAGATTTATCATTTACGGAACTTTGCATTTATGTGTGACTTAGTGACACATCTTAAATTTGAGTCAAACTCTGACGTTTCAATCTGATTATGAGCAACCAAATGACCAACAGAGTACGGTTAGGAACATCTTTTATGATGTTTCCTTCACTTTCTCAATTGGAAAAGTCGAGAAACTCGATCCAGTTCTCTTCACGCGGTCGGTTTGCCAGAGATAATCAGTTTTTTCAAGTTGAACATCACCCACAATTGATCGCAGCTGTCGCATCCCCATAGACTTTGCAGTCGGCCCCTTTCGAAAAGGAGCACTAGACTCGAGTTTCGCTCTCATTAGAGCTCGTCAGTAGTGCATATCATCGCCACCGCCGGGACTTGAACCACGGACATGCTGTTCATGAGGCAACCGTGTTTACCACTGCGACATTGACCTCACGTTAGGCACGACCGAATTATCATATGTGAACGCTCAACCACTTTCGCTTGTGAGTAATCAGTTGTCGTATTTTTTGATGCAGGCCTCCGTGCTCAATGAACATCACTGTCTTGAAGAATACCCATTGAACATGCAACACCGAAAACAGTATCTGAAATACACAAAACGTTCTTTTAATGTTAGAGTAAGCTCGGTCTAAGCGCCCTACCTAAAGTTGCCGTGACTTTATCAGTAGATGACTTTGAATGAGGTCTATGTTTTACAACCTCAAACAAGCTGATCCTTGTGAACGTTATTTGATGGAAACTAAGATAATCGTCTGAATCCTTAAAGTTTTACAACCTAAATAGACCGAGCAACAAATGTGCACACCTGAAAACCTGTTGAGAGGTATCAGAAACATAGGTTAAGAGAATAGGTTTTCAATATGTATAAATACTTTGGCAAATGAAATATGATAAACACAAATGAAACCAAAATATTGTAATTTGAACCGTTTAAGGAAGTTGTTGGATTCGGTCTGTCTTGGAGGTCCTAATCACGGGGCCATCGATTGGAGTTAACAGGACAGTTATTGTGTTGCCTCCCGAGACGACCTGGAAACCTGATCATTACTCACAAACGAAAGTGGTCGAGCGTTCAGATATAGTCATTCTGCCGTGCCTAATTTGAGGTCAGTAGCGCAGTGGTCAAACACGGTTGCCTCATGAAAAGCGTGACCAAAGTTCAAATCCCGGCCGCGGCAAGGACGTGCACTACTGACGAGCTCTAACGAGAGCGAAACTCGAGTCCATTGCTTCTTTTCGAAAGAGGCTGGCTGAAAACTTTATCTGAATGTGAAGTCTGCGATCAAGTGTGAGTGATTTTCAACTTACAATTAACCAAATCCCCGACTACTAATCAGGAAACCAGAATACAGAAGGCAAAGTACATTTGGGGCACGGGAACTCAAGTGCGGAACAGTCGCACTTCAACAGACAGCGTGGTAATCATGGGTTGCATGTTAGCACTTCACGGACGATAGCAAGTCAGAGGCGGGTGTCCATTGTCTAGAACGATTTGATCAGGAGCAATCGAGAGCGTCCGGATTACTTTGCTGCCGTTGGTCTGGTAACCGCATATCAAAAACCCATAGATCGCGAGGTGATTGACACCTGTTTATCCCACGCTTTCTGACCAGTTCAACCTGGTGTCCAAAATGCACGAATATTGTAAACGTATCTCCCCTTCCTTGTCTTTATCTTAGTTGCGTTTGATCCGAGCTAATTCACTGCTTGTTGCTTGTCCCTCGAGTTCGACCACTACAAACATCTTGCTAACACTGGCTTTATAGGCCGTGCACCACTTCAAAGCTATCCAGATGGTTATGTTGTTTGAGCACTATCATCACGAATACATACAACCGGCATCGGCCTAGAATCATCAAATTCTGTAAGAATACTCTAGATTGGGTGTACCGCAACACTAAAATAAGATTTTCTGTATTTCAGACAACTCGTCCATTGCCATAATGGACGAGTTGTCTGATGTATATTCCCAGTCACCATTTCCAAAGTGAGTTGGTGAATCAATATGAAAAACGGTGACTAGGGTGAGTCATAAAAATGCTCAATAGAGGTTATGGACGGCGTGATTGTTATCAGTTACGCAATTATTGTTCCAAATTGTGGGTTTGATTGATTGTGGATCAGGGGAGATTAGGTGTCCGCGCAAACTTCTGAGCGCAGAGGTCAGAGTTGCGCAACCCGATACTAATGGCCTCAGCAATAGAAAACATTCGGAATCTCACCATTTTTTATCAATATCTTGGCACCCGATAGACAATCTGGAAAGCATTTTTCTTACTGCCAGAATGATTAGAATCGGTCAAATGAGCAACAACCGCACCTGAAACTGTTTTGATCACATCACTAACAGTCAGTAATTGTTGGTGGTGTGTAGTTCAGATACTGATAGCACGAGTTCACCAACGTTGATTTTAGTCTTTCTTCTTGACCACACAGAACTTAGGTGCATTGAGGCGTTTACAAAGTAACGAGCGCATAATGCTTTCCAGACCGGATAAGGGAACAGGGGTTGTTTCAATGAATATGATTGATTACGTTAGCAAAATGAATGATTTACTAGCCGATAGGTCAACATTCATGAAGATGAGTGCGCAGAAAGACAAAACAGCAGCTATAAAAAAGTCGATAGATATCGCTGCGTAGAATGAAACAGAAGGCGATAATTGACTCGGCCACTTGCGAACGCATTCGTCCCACTGGAACAATAATCCCTAGGTTATACGGTCTGCCCAAAGTACAGCAGCCAAGTTTGCTTTTGATACCCAATTTAGATATGTGCAACACGCCTTATCATGCTCTGGCCAAATGGCTTGCCGGTCTCATCGAACCTGTTAGGTTGGAGCTAGCAAAATAGTCCCCGGGACACGTTTCATTCCACTGACACACTCCAAGACCCGAACATAAACGATCAAAGAATTTTCTTATTCGATGTTGCTTCACTATTTACGAACGTGCCTCTGAAAGAGACAACTGACTATTTATGCGATTACATCGAGCTTAACAACATGCAGGTGGGCATCCCAAAATATGAACTGAGAGAACTGCTGGGGCTTTGCAACAGTAACGTTCAGCTTCTGTTCAACAATGCAATCTACCGACAGAGAGATGGAGTGGCAATGGGCTCGTCTGTAGGTGCCCTGTTAGCTGACGTTTTCATGAGAAAACTGGAGACTAACCTATTGAGTGATTGAACAATTTGCATTTTATAAACGCTATGTTGATGGTATTTTTTGCGTCGTCAATGCGAATTCTAACATGGACGGAGTTATGGCAACTTTCAAGTCAGCCCACAACAGTACTAAATTCACGGAGTCAGACAACAATGTCCGAATAAATTTGTTTGGTGCTAGCATAGTAAGAAGAGAAGGCGACTCAATCTAGCGTAATGTGTACGGGAAACTGTTGGGGCGCCCCACCCTGTGACCGTCCCAGGGCGCCTCCGTCGTGAGAAAGAAGAAAAAACCACTTGACTCAGTCCTAACTAGCGGAACTGTTCAAATCGGTTGAGAATTTTTATACCGCTATGCCCATTTCCGTTCCAACTCTTTCCCATGATGTGGTGGGAATGTGTGGTCATGACGTGCCCTATAAATACCTTGTACTTGTCGCCCTAGCGGCACCCCGTTTTGTAGCGGAACAAAGCTTCTTATTTTGAACGCGTCTTTTGGCTTGTCTTGGGAGCGAATGCGAGGACAGTCGCGGTACTATTCGGGACCGAGATTTTCGTGTGAATTATTACCGAGACGAGAATCCGATTTTATCGAGCGCACCAGTCTACCGAGATCGAACCAGCGTATCGTTTAGGAGGGTTTACAACAGAAACAGATTTGGAGTAGCCAATTCATTCACCTTGACAGTTTCATTCTGCTAAATCAAAAGCGAAACCTCATACGATATCTGGCGGGTAGGGCGCTGAAGATCTGCACACCCGACACTTTACAAGCTGAGTTAGATTTTCTACGAGAAGTGTTCTTGCAGAATGGCTACCCGAAGCGTTTCATTCAGAGGGTGATGCAGGCGGTAGAGTCGAAACTTAAGTCACCCTCTGTGAATACGAAACTTGCGTTTAGTAGTCTTCCTTTCAAGGGAAATCCCATGGCCGAAGTTATTTCACGAGAGCCTAGAAAGTCAACCGAAACAACCAACCATGCCTTTTAATTGGGCGTGAGTTTCCGTTCAACATTCGTTATCATGACACAAATCGAAAGCAAACTTCCATGTTCTATAACCAACTATTGTGTATACTCATTTTTTTGCCCGTATTTAGCATCATACATTGGTCGCACTACAAGGCGACTGTCTGGCAGAGTGTGTGAACATCATCCTGCGCGGTTGAACAGTGGTGTGATCAAAACGGTTTCAAATGTGGTTGTTGCTCATTTGACCGATTCTAATCATTCTGGCAGTAAGAAAAATGCTTTCCAGATTGTCTATCGGGTGCCAAGATATTGATAAAAAATGGTGAGATTCCGAATGTTTTCTGTTGCTGAGGCCATTAGTATCGGGTTGCGCAACTCTGACCTCTGCGCTCAGAAGTTTGCGCGGACACCTAATCTCCCCTGATCCACAATCAATCAAACCCACAATTTGGAACAATAATTGCGTAACTGATAACAATCACGCCGTCCATAACCTCTATTGAGCATTTTTATGACTCACCCTAGTCACCGTTTTTCATATTGATTATGATACAATTATCGTGATGATCAAACACAGAAAACAAGTCTTGTTCGCTACTTTGTCGTTCTCATGACTTCTGTTGGTATTTTCGAATGAATCAACTAGATGACCTATCAATCAGGTGAACATCAAGGTATAGCCCTATAATTAGATCATCGCAAACCAAACGTTAGCATCGTGAGAGTTGTGGTAGCCTCCTTCGTTATTGATACACCGTTAGAAGGTGGTCTGAAATCGTTCAGCGTTGCCTTTCTATCTTTCTTGCAAACAGTAACGTACAAGCTGTTTTCCTTTTTATAGTATTCGGTGGACGGTTTAAACGCAAGTTTATCTGTTGTATTCAAGGGATGCAAGCTGTCCATACGTTTCAGAAAGATTTTGCGTTCTGTAATACCATTCACAATTAAGGAACCGGGTTTAGAACGGAACCCATGGATGAACTGTTCATTTCGAAGTGCCAATGAAAAAATGTGTCCACAAAACCAAACATCAATTATGAGGTAATCAATGAGTCGTAAGTGCTAATAATCCTCTTAGTAATTCTGGTGAAGCTTTGCGCACAAAAGTAAGCAATTACTACTGTGGGTTGCTTGAAAGCAATCCAAAAAGACAATCTGTGTTGGCCAAAATCCATCGGCCGCTTTAGTTGATTGATCTCCCCCATACAAAACTTTCGAAACGGCAAATGAAAAGGAGTCCCAGTCGTAACTAGTTGACACTTCGAGCATTCTGATTACGTTGTGGAGAACCAAAGAAAACGGTGATACTGATTTCGGCATTTAATCAGCAGACTATGCGTGAACTGCATGTCATCTGTTCTTGTCAGCAAAATATGGACTAGTTACAAGGATAAGAGTGAATAGATCGGTAGATTTTATTAGCTAATGGGACTGGATGCAACATATTTAAGGATCTGCTACTTCAAATAGAAAACCATAATTACATAAGGAATACGGTGTGTTGTGGCTACCGCAGAATGCTAGAAAGGTTATGTAATAAACACACTTGTGCTATGTTCACCCTGGATTGTTTCCTAATCATATTCCTACTAATACTCACACAGACAGTAAGCTAGCATGAAACGAGTTTCCCAGCATACACTGGAGATGTGTGTTTATTAAACTCGATCGATCGATTAGTAATTGGTGATATGGAACAAGTATCAACGATCATGAGTGAACATACAAAAGTAATCAATCCGTCGTGCCATTTGTCAGATCAGTGGCACAGTTGTCCATCCGATCGTCCAAAAGACTTTTACTTAAATTCGCCTTCCGTTCTTGGCAAGCGTATGTACAATTGGTAAATTCTGAAAACAGCCATACTGTATGCCAGTGGCTCTCTGAAAAGATCTGTTGAAAAGTTCAGCTGAACGTAATAGAGGCGCTTAACTTCGAGAATTGTTCAGTTTATATCGATCAACATTCCCAAGTCATTTATCACTGTTTCCGATCAATAAACTTTTGTAAAACTATTGCAAATCAAACACTTTTGATAGTCGATTGCATCTATCACATTCAGACTGGCATACTCACTCGGTTCAACAGTGGGCATATCCTTTCAATTCGTTCAGTTATAATCACTTCTGTTCCTGTTAAAGGTAATCAATGCTTGCCACAACCGTCAGTTGGACTCCGGTCCACACGCTTGTTAGCTAAGCGTAATAACCATCACTCAATCGGAAATTCAGAGTGAGTAGAATCCAGTTATCACAACCGAAATTTCATTCACAATCGACTCGAGATACCACATGGTTGTTCAATGAAATATACTCGGAAATCTCCGATTGCTCATTGGCTTCTTCATGAAATCTGTTCAGACATCATGTTCAGACATCGCATGGCTTGAGCTGGTCAGCATATATCTTCTTAGTGATTCAAAGAAATTCATACATTACAGCCTATTACAAATCCATTGGACAAACCGAGTAACCGTTTAACCAAACAAATCGGGTTAGTTGCAGTCTGTACCTGGCCAGCATTACACTTGTGCCCACATCCAAGACCACTGAGACTAGTCGTTCTGACTAATTTTCAGATCAGTTCTGATAAACAACCTATCTATGGCGGATTTTGGACAGTTATTTTTCTGAAAAGTGTATCAGTCGGAACAATAGTGTTTTTGAAGTAGTCTCTAGGGTTGTAAGACAGCCTATTGTATGATGTGACAGAATAGATTATAGCGTGCTTGTCATGGTTAACGATTTCTGTGACTTCAACTAGGAGAGAAGTCTTAGTCGAGGGGTTATAGATTGGAGTTAACAGGACAGTTACTGTGTCTCCATTTGGAGTCGATCGGGCAACCTGATCATTACTCACAAGCGAAAGTGGTTGAGCGTTCACATATGATAATTCGGTCGTGTCTAATATGAGGCCAATGTCGCAGTGGTAAACACGGTTGCCTCATGAACAACGTGGCCGTGGTTCTAGTCCCGGCAATGGCGATGATATGCACTGCTGACGAGCTCTAATGAGAGCGAAACTCGAGTCTAGTGCTTCTTTTCAAAAGATGCCGACTGGATAGTCTATGGGAATGCGACAGCTGCAATCAGTTGTTGGTGGTGTTCAATCTATATGACAATTTGTAAACAGTCTCTGAAATTGCCTCATTCAGTCAAATGGTAGACATCCTATTGCAAATACCTTCTCAAAAGGCGCATTTCTATGCAAACAACAAAACTCACCAAATTCTCTAGTGGACTTCATCATAAAATTGTGCATGAATGCTACCTGACTCGTCTGAGGGGTCCGAGCAGAGCTTGAATCAGAAGGGACACACATGCTGTCAAGACTTCGAACTGGACAGTAATGGACAAGGTTTTGTTCAACTGTCGTCTAGTGTAATCTATAATATAGCTGTATTTGACCAATCAGGTTTTATGAAGTCCAACCAATGTCCGTCTACCTCCCGAGGAAGGATGGTAAAGTGTGAACACCATCCAGCTAGCTTGTCCGTCTAGTTGATTATCGATTCCTGATTATTTAACACTGACAACTAGTAGGCACACTGAGATTAATCCTACCATCACATGTCTAACGAATGACAAGTCAGCTTTAAACGGAAATTCTGCAGGTATTATCATTCACATACACATTTGCATGAAAGGCTGGCCACCAAACTCAATGCCGATAAAACCAATCAGTTCTCGAAAATGGACGTTTATTGATGACTGGTTCAGTAGCCGTTTAATTACCGTATTGATTAGATACGGATCAACAGTGCAGCATGAATTACTGGAAAGTAGAGTTCAAAAAGTCACGGATAATTGTTCTGCACGTGCCTTGATTTCGTAATTAGTCTTCAAGCTGCACAGACTGGTTGACAGGTTGGTTATTATATCATGAACGTGAAAAGGACTCAATGTATTTTGGTAGTGACAGAACGATAGAGATTCGGTTGCTGGAACAAGATGGACAGTAGTGTCCACAAGCATATTAAAGAAGACCATTAAACCCCATTTTTAAGATCAAGTAGAATAAGTTGTGTTTTTAATGGTTGAAATTCGGCGGCGATTTTCAACCACTTAACACACACCACTTTCGCTAATTTACCATAGTGAAATTAGAACACCATCTAAACGCTCAGGGTGGATTGAGTTTCTACACAGTTCTAGTTGGTGTTATCTGCGTCCGCTCTGATCTATGGATTGTACTGAGTTCAGATAAACAACACAACTAACTTACCGGCGAGTTGGAACCAACCAAAAGAAGAGGTTCATCGAAAAATGACGAGATATTTTGCTTTTTCTCAAAACAACTCTTCATGGGAGTTGATCTCCTCTTCAATTGAGCTTATCAGGTAGGGAAAGAGAGAGATTAACATTGACACTAACGGTTTGGAAAAATGCAAGTTGGCCATACGATGATTTATTGTATCTATCCAACTAACGGAATGTCGTCAAGTGTAAATCTCAATAGACAACCATAAGACAGTTAGGCTGGCAAGCAAGGGATGCGGATTCTATTCCAATTACTGCTGGACCATATTTCACTTAGGCCATTCCTGTTTGATTGGTTAAATTTGGAGCGGTCTGAATTGATTGGTTTCACGTTTAGTCAGTGATCACATACACAACAGTGTGGTGATTGTCACTGAACCTATTTCTCATTACTTATGTTTTATTACATTGCTGACTATAAGTTATACAATTGCGCTCGAGAGATAAATTACTTGCTTTGCCTAGTTCGGTTGTCATTACTATTGCGTCGAAGCTAGCTCTGGGGTTGAGCTAATTCAACTACTTCATTTCTGTATTCCTGGAACCATCACAAACAGGCAACAGTGCTGAAGCCTGTATGCATTGTCTCACATGAGCTCATGTACTGGCACAAATAGTGGGAAACTGAAGTACATCTGTTGTAACGCTAGTTAATACGACCTCAAGCTATCCCGACTGATTGCAAAAGACTCAGCAATGAGGCACGACAAAATTTCTGTGTATATTGTCAATAAGGCATTATATATGAAATCAACACAGCAGCTGGCTTCATTGACTTGGCTTCAGTAGCTTGGATTCAGTAGCTTGGCTTCGACCTTGAGGGATGACTGTGTTGGTCACCCCATGACACGTTCCAGGGTTGTTGTTCGGTCCGTGCATATATCCTGTCTGGTGAACTTGTTTGACCTTTCGGTGAGCGCCGTGATGCGCGTCCCAACTGAGATCATTTCGTCTCGAGCCGGTCGTGACAAT
>JTDE01003030.1:62782-72856 GCA_014338405.1 Paragonimus skrjabini miyazakii | reverse complement strand
TGCTTGAAAACAACAAGTTGGATGATGTGATTAAAGAAACAAGCGTAGTAGACAGTTTAGAAGATCCGCAGAAACTACTAGACATTTTTAACAAGGCTCATAACAACATTGAATTCACTTTGGAGGGGGAAATAAACGGACGAATGTCCTTTCTTGACGTGGCACTGATACGCAGACCATATGGTTCGCTACAGAGGAGCGTATTTAGGAAGAAAACATGGACTGGTCAATACCTGCACTTCCATAGCTACGTACCGCTCAGTCTCAAACGTGGTCTAATACGTTGACTGACGAGCAAAGCAAAGAGGATTTGTACAGATGACACGATAGAAGAGGAACTAAAGAATTTACGGGAGATTCTTAGTACTAACGCCTACCCAGAAAAGTTCATCAACACTAACATGCAGGATAGAATACCGCGACCCTCAGTGGACACTGCCGATAAGAAGAACGTCTACTTATCGTTGCCATTCAAGGGTGATTCATCGGCAGAGTTGATATCACGTCAAATTGCCAATGCTATCAACACGACTTATTATGCCGCTAGCTCGGTTGTTACATTCCACTCAAAACGGGCGATTCCACTGAATTTGAAGGATAACGTGCCTAATAATGTTGCCTCCTTTTTGATCTATTCATTTGACTGTTCCTGTGGTTCAGTATACATAGGTCGCACTACTAGGCATTTATCTGAAAGAATCCGTGAACACTGCCCCGCTTGGCTTCACTCTGGGACAACAAAACGTATCAGTTCATCCATTCTGGCCTATTTGGTTGATTGTAATCAACACACAGACACGAAGACAGCATTTCGCACCGTCTATCGGGTCCCAGCCAATTTGTCGCGAAAGGTCAAATGCCACATCCTGTTGATAGCCGAGGCGGTCGCAATCCGACTACGTCACCCGGATCTGTGTGTGCATGAAGAATGTCTTATCTAATGGATCACTTTGATGGCTACACCTTGTTTGTACACCGCATCTCGTACTGACCGGGAAACTAGTCAGAATGTTTCACCTGCGCCGATTGTTTGCGAACAGCCATTTAATATCAAGGTATTCTGCCTTGCACGGGGATGAATCTGGGAGAGATTTTGAGGAAAATTCATTTCACAGAAGCTGAACACGATTGATGTGGATGGTGAATAGCTGGTGTTCGACAGGCTAAACCAAGTTAACTCAACTTGATCTATCGTTAGATGCAATTTGGTACCTTTTCTGCTGGATGTAGGTCCTTTGTTTAATAGTTTACCAGCAAAATATTGTCCCAGAGCTCAAATTCAGAAAACGCAAGATTGTTTCAGAAGGCTGAGCCACCTTTAAAGCCATTGGTACACACGACGAGAATGAACACCAGGTGCTACATATTATCGTAGAAGGAGACTTGGCCTCCAATTTGGGCACTGGTCCGATACAGCCTCTTTGTTCCATCTGCTTTACTTTTAATCGTTCTTTCCTTGTATACGAGACGAGTGCTAATGTGGAGATTCGACCTTACTTCCGAATATGGGAGATTCCGCGTTTAAACACGATTATCGTTAGATGAAGTTGTCGTTGGCAACATCACCGATTAGGAGAGTTCTGACCGTAGAATATGTTGGCAGAACTGTTTACAAGCCGAAGGGTTTATTATGGAGGTTGATGTACCAACCGTCTGAGATAGTCTGCTTGCGATCGTTACTACAAAATCCGGCAAATACATTTGAATGTTGCTATCATATCTGAATGGAGCATTATCGACACTAGACGTTATATTTGCGGATCTAACTAAAGTCAACCATTTCACGAAAGTTGGTCCATCGTCTATTTTGTGGCACTTAGTGTTATATTATTATTCTATTGGTTGTCCCTACTTGTCTGATTTAAAGTTTCCAGTATGGTTTTCCCGTGATAACTATTACGTACATTGGATAGTATTATAGGATGTGTGCAGACGGTATGTTGATCTGTGACAGTCTTGCAGCAACATAGAAGGAAGCTTCACTTATTCATACCATAGTGTGCACGGAAAGGATGTCAAGCTCAGCCGCTCAAATGTTTAAATGCGTAAAGATGCAGCCGTCTTATATGGCCATAGACCAACTTCGGAGGACATCAAAATGGGTCAAATCAAGATTGGGTCATCTTGAAAATTCTCAAAGCCATATGACAGCAGTAAGGCGATTAAATAGGATGGCCGACAATTTGAATGAATTATTTCAACTATCTGAATACAAGATGTCCATCTGACAGCTGACTCATAATGGCATAACACAGAACGGAAGAAAGGATCAACGGATTACTTTCGACAGCGTCAAACGGGTTGTTACGACGGCACAGTTTCTGACTCATCTTGACTCTGAGTTGCTGCGGAAGTGTGATGTGATAGCAGCCACGGTGACTTAACCGTAGTACTCATACGACATTGAAGTTCTTTGGATTTTCACGGCAGAGCGTTGCGAGACCGAACAACGGTATTTCCATTTGGAAACAACGACCATAGATTTTGTAGAGATACGACTGTATGCAAAGACGACAAACGGTTCGTTTCAATCGTCAACAAGCAGCTTCAAATTGTCCCACGACTCCTGTCGCCAATTTTGATTCATTTTCAGAAATATACCTTTGTGTCCCATCAATCAAAAATGCAACTATTGATTGTGGACACTAACTCGTGCATACCCACTGGTAACTGATGGGATAAGACAAGATTCTGAAGAGGCTTGCATGATGTAACACTTCGCGGTAATTAATGATCGTCTAGATGAGATTCAACAGTTTACGACAAACGATTAATGCATGTTTCACCTTGTAAACCGATTTTAAACAGCTGATCCAAAGACAGATACTGCCGAGGTTGTTGCTATTTTCCCTTTCGAACTGACAGCGGTTTACGATGGTTTGATCTTCGAGTGAAATGAAATTCCTATTTTACAATCACTTCTGGAAGTCAAAGAAGAAAGATGCAGAGGGAGAAAAATTACGTCAATCCACCCAGAAATTCGTAACACGAGCACCACTGACTACTCGTATTCGCCATATCAGTCAACATCCTCAACCAAAAATATTCATTGTCTCTCAGACCTCATTCAGAAAGACGGGAGCGCCCTACTGAAACAAGCTTCAGGGTAAACGCCTTCATATTCCGAACCTAAGTCGTGCTCTGACCACCGGGTTGCCGCCTCCAACCAAACCCACCACTCGCAAACAAGACACGACGTGACAGGCGGTGAGTTGGCATTCGTAAAATGTGGCCAAGCGAACGAAACCTGAGACGAGATCAGCGTGTTCAGTGGTCGACATAAATTGTCTGTTCCGAAGACACAACGCGAACTTCGTCATTGCTGACACGATGTTCTAACCACACCCTACTGATCATTCAGAGACATCGACGATCTAAAATGGATAGTCTATGGACATCCTGTGCACGGATGGACCCGGTTTCGAAGCCATACAGTAGGACTGTTTCCACAGTGGCGTTGCACACTCAGCCTTCCACACAAAGACTGAGACCATGCCGAGACCGCGGATGATATCATTTGGCGAACACCGTCCGAGCCTTTCCTATGCCATTTGTGATCTTATCAGACATTCCACCGGCACTGATGAGCTCCCAGGGTACATAAACGTTCCAACTACTTCCAAAGGCTTACCAGTAAAGGTGAGAACAGGCACAGACTCTTCCTGACCTCATAACAGCATGTTTCATTGGGTCGGTGCAAAAGCCACACAACAGAGACGAACTATTGGATCGTCACCTTGGTTATGCGCCCAGTCGCTTGACCCAAACCGAGAAAATCAGGAGAGATGCGGCTGCACTGTTTATTGGACGAGCGAGACGAGACTCGGCCACAGAAGCTGTAGATTTATAGGACAACACGATTACCATAGATGGCCGACAGACATAGAACGAATTAAATTAAACAGTCATATATAGCAGTCAGGGAGTTGAAACAAAAAAACGTTACAAGGGGCGTCAGAAGGCAATGCGAGATAAATCACAGTCCAGATAGCGCACAGGCGTTCGACCGCACATCTGCAATTTGATTGGCTGAGTGGGACCATACCATGTGAGTTGGACCGGCCGATCGATGTGGCGTGATGCGTCCTGGCTGTCTCGTTAGGAGATGCGCCTCCTAACATGAACTGAGGCCTCTAGTCTGGCTACAATGTTCTGGGCTCCATGTGAACCCTCACAGATTAGAACAATATCCTCTGGATACTCTGTGTCTCGAGGTCCAATGCGTGGAAGCAGTTCTACATAATCATGTTAACAATCTGCCAGGGAACCCTGTAGGATCTTGTCTACTGCAGGGGTGAATGCAGATGGGGAGACTGGACAACCTTGTCGCACCCTACTGCAGATGCTAAAGGTCGATGATACGCTGCCATGGGCCGTAGTCCGACCCGAAATCTGACAGAATATTGATGTGCTCCTCATATATTGTGGCACATTTACTACTTCATGAACCTTCTCTTGTTAATTATGATCACTTCACTGCCCAATAGTGGAGCTTATCTGTCGTGCTTACTTGGGATGAAACAGTTGCATCAGACATGACGAGTTCAATCTACGACAACGTACCGAATTACCTTATATGTTTGATAGTAAAAGGAACTCACCTTAGTACGAGGTTCTTAGCGTACCATCACAGACTTATTCTAGCAGAATATTCATTGATATTTGAGTACGGTAAGTTATTTTGGTGACCTCTTTGAGATTGATGTCCTACATCACAGTCGATTTGAATGCCAGTTCGTACGTCTCAGACAGTTGTCCACAATTTGCAGGCTTTGAATTTCAGCTGCTTGCCGAGAGATGGAAGTTTGTGTATCGACTGACTAGCTCAAATCACAATCATTTGAACGGAATGTCGCGATAGTCTCGGAAGATCTGACTTAAAGCCTAGAAGGTTGAAGGTAATTCATAACTTATGCCACTGGGGAAATGTAACACGCTAAATACAGCTACAAACTTGCGTCAAACTCAAACGTTATTCAGCCGTAGGATAAGAGCACCAATACCCATAATTGATGATTTACTATAACCAGCTACACAAGAGAGCAATTGTGAGAGCACAAGTTTGTGCTCGGTCGAAGACAGTGTTACTACCAATCAGTAAGTCAGTTATCAGAACGTGCGATCAGAGAAACGGTATGTAACCAACCTACACCTGGAATTGTTAAAGGCTGGCAAATAGGCTCGATAACGAGCCGTATTATGGGAAAGCGTTTCGAGTGTCAAAGCTGTAGCAGCATTATCCACAGACACCGTATCCACCCTAAAATAAATTGAGGGTACGGTTGCGAGAAGGAATGAAGCATCTAACTAGCATAATCGGCCTGAAACCGTGGTGCTATAACCAACTCGCATTCACAAACGACACGCGACGTACACGGTGCGGAAATCGCCAATAAAGGAAAGGAGCTTACAGTGAACGATCAGGGTTGTGATGACAAAGCAGAGGGATCATAAGCTGTACTTTACTCGTCTGATGGTCAGCGGTATTGGCTAGAAGTAGAATTGCACTAATGTGCATGTAAATCATGGCAATTCCGTAAGTGAAACCTCATATATTCTTGACTGGATTCAAGCCAGTTTTTTGATTATTTCATTTCCAGGTGCCATCGGAAGTCTGTCGATGAATGTTAAGGATTCGAACACCAATACTTCAGAGGAAGAATATCAGATAATCGATGCTTCCTGTTTTAGCATTGAGGCACAGGATCAGGGCCTGGAATTTCACCTTAATCTCCCATGTCCTGTATGCGGTTCATTTCAAAGCAATTTCATTTGTGAAAAATGTATAAACTCTGGTTCTTTTGTTCATTCTCGTCGCCCAACTAGTCACAAGTGAGTTAAGTGCACCGAACTTCTCGACTTTTTCAAGTTATTCGGAGCTTTGTAGTCGTCTTAAACAAGTTAATCTGGAGTAAATTGTGTTTCCTAGTTTGAGATATCCCTTTAGGATTAAGTTGTTAACGGAGACATTACTTGCACGCCTTCCCCCTAAGTCGGTAGGCGTTTCAATTTTGCTAGTAACATTTTTCAAAGAACGGTCCTGTTGAGGAGCTTAAGGCACTCATTGCCTCTCTGGAGAAAGCACATGCCTATAATGTGGAACAAAACAGGAAAAGTAGGTTAGTCATTATTGTTTTAAACATTCTCTTCAGAACGCGAACGCCGTGATCAAATCCGAAAGCGCATGATCCACTGTCATACAAAATCTCAACAATTGTCAAAAAACCGTTGTTTTCTCACCAAACATTATAGTTCTATTACACAAAAACGGACTATTCTTGAAAAGGATTTCGCGAAACACAGTCTACACATTGAGCGTCTACGAGCTCGTTACTTCAAAGAATTGCTACAATCTCACTTTGTGGCCAAGCTGTCGGTATGCTACACGTTTTCAAACTTTATGATTATTCTTTTTACTTGCTGCTTAATTCACTTTTGAAAAAATGATAGTTTTATATCGTATCCACACAGCGAAAGAATGCGAATTACTTTCGATGCGGACCACAATCCCTTATTGACCACTTGGCTTATGTTCAGAACTGTTGTTATACAGGATAATTCAATTTTAATGACGCTAACTGTGTTTACGCGTTGTGGGTTTGAGTCGCGATTACCGTGACTGGTCCCGCCGTTTAAGTGCTTTTTCAACCTGATGGTTAATCCAACCTCTCTCTTGTTGTGATGGGTGACCAAATCGGAGGCGCAACTATTCCAACACACAGTGGAATATTTCAGCGCGGCGGTAAGATACATCCAAAAGCCCACAGCGAGTGGATTACGGACAGCACGGGCGGTCGGACGGACCATCGCTTAACGAAATCAGAACAATGGACGAGAAATGGCAAACAAAAAACCACGATTGAAAACGTCAATCATACACACAAATCAGTCAAAGGCGCACACGTCGTGTGAATGGAAACCGCTACTGTGTTCCGGACTTGAATTCCAGTTCATAAGCGCGCGCATGGCATGGAAACGTTTGGATTGGACAATAAGGATCGTGCTTTACTGATCGACTTTGTGCTACATTGTGACTTAATGCACCACTTGGCCCCGAACAACTCATGATCTAAATGTTTGAAACCGCATTCTAGAAGATAGTGTACGACACTTGACATTACAATTACATTGCAGCAGCCGTTAATTCTGATTAATGGTGGATCTGGGGAACTATAGAATGACGTTGTTAATTAATTCCTTGGTTAAGCCACAACGAATTAAAACCAAAAGAGTTATCGGTTTCGCAACGTTTCGACCCTGTCGGAGCGGCATTTATCAAACGAGTTAATTCAAAAAAGTTATATTGTACAATCTCAAAATGAAGCAGTTATCAACTGGCACGTGTTTGTGTGTTTAACATGCGATGTGTAGGCAAGCTATCCGTAGGATGTATGGGTTCAGCACGCGGCGATCCCAGGTGCGAATAAGAACAGAGAGTTGTTGTGTGTATGTGTGCATATAATGACGTACCCTGCGGCTGTTGAGGGACGAGACACGGACGTTGACGCGAACCATTTCGTTTGAGTGAATGGTTTTCACAGGCTTCCTGTTAGTATCGTTCTAATGTTTTGTTATTGTTTATGTGTTACGTGGTGTCGCGTGTCGATGTTTGGTTCGCTAGTTCATGTCTAGTGTGTGTTTGATGTTGTTGTGGGTAAGCTTTGTTAGTGTATTGAATGATGAATCATTTGCCTGATCTGTTCGTAGTTCAACTTTGAGTTTTGTTTTTCAACTTTGTCCTCTCTGCAATGCGCTTACATGCACTCCTATACTGAAATGCCTCTTGTATTACATTTTACATATCTTTCTTCTTAGTATAGATCTTGTCATTGCAGTCTCTCTCACTGTTTATTTTCCGAGTGATAATGGTTTCCTTTTCGCACTTGCCATTCAGTTGGCTAACCGGTATTGGCCGGCTGGACACAAAGGCCTCACTCACACACTTACTGGTCTTATTCCTTCGGGTTTACACCGGATACGTGGTATGTGAGTGGGACTGCAAGTGGTGCAGCGCACGCCACTTGGGGGTGATAGTTCAATGCGCAGGCGTCCTTTGGTTTCGATCACTGTGACAGGCTAATCCGTTTCGGATGCCGCCAACCAATAATGACGTCCCCACTGAAGAGTATTGCGTGACCTTCCAAAATATGATCTCTATTTGTGTACGAGGTACAGCTGACTGAATGTTTTGTGGATCTTCACAATACTCCCACCTGATCTCTTTAATATTATCCGCTCACAGGGGCATCTGCGGTGAACTTACTTAGGTGCTTTTTGGGAAGTCAGCTATTGGTTCACATCATGTACAGCGGAAGGTTATTTATTGTTTTCCTCTGGCGGATCAGGACGCCAAGATAGTTAATTTTTAAAGATTCTACAATGTCTCGTAGGGTAATCTATATCATGTTATCTTAGCACTGATAGTTCTAAACGTTAATGAACAACTCAGTCAGTTAAATAAGCTCCTGTTCAGCAATCTAAATTTCATCGGATCCATGAGGACCCATTCGTCTGTTTGTTCGCTTGGTTTAAAATCCTCCTGGGCATACTGTAGTGTGGAAAAAAGGTGGAACAACATACACCTTCTAAAACCCAAACAACCCGAATAGAGCATGTTTTATCGTAAATTGGATACACACTCACGGTTCTTACGGGTGTGGGAGTATTTTAAAAAAAATGGGGTGTGACTTTCAAGGTACTAGAAAATTTAGAAAGAGTTTGACATGTTTCCTAGGTTTGTAAAGTGTGGTAAGATATGATACGAACATTTAATTTGATTTTTGTTGGTATACCCTAAGGAACGGTTAAAAGTATATCTGGGGTCTTGATTGTCAAGGAGACGTTGGCAGCAGGTTGTTTCCCAAAATTGGTTGGCCATTTTACCGGCCCATCGTTGTAATGAATAATTACACCTAATTTTGGAAAGCAGTTTAGCAAATACAAGTGCTCGATTGCAAAACGACCCATCTGCCAGACACTATATGGTGTTCGCACTGGTGTCGCCGCAGTTCTTATCAGGAAAGTACTGTTCATATCTGCATTCAGCGACAGAAGCAGGTACTATGGAAATAGGGATTAATTAAGAGTGAGTTAACCAAAAAAGGTATCGAAGGATGTAGAAATCGAACAGTTGCTGGTCAAATAAAGAATTCAGAAACTGTTACTAGCGCGTTTGTTGTTTTTTGTCAACGGAAAATTGGTAAATCAAATGCACTGTCTCAAAGAGCATAAGAAGAAACGGGTGATGCGCATCACTTTGCTCATCTCTTCGAGGAAAAGTCGCACTGGAGGGCTTTGTGAAATCCGAAACAGTTTCTAATAGAATTTTTTCAGTTCATGTTTTACTCTAAGAACAACAGTATAGCCAACGAAGCTTGTTTTTGTGTTTGTTCGTCAAACTGCTCGTAACGCAGTATAGTGAGGTGGAGCGATCATGCTTTACTACTCACACCACAACACGAAGTATAGTTAGTATACCGGTTTAAACAATTGGCCGACAAGGACTTTCCGATCGGTGTAACTGTTAACTATCACGCAATTTACATTCTCTCTGTAGACCGGCTTTGTAATTCACTCCGGCCACTGTTTTTCATGTTTATTATGTTGTAATTAGTGGCACACAGAAAACCAACTTTGTTCACTACTTTATTATTCTCATGGATTCAGTAGGTTTTTTCGAATGCGGATTTTGTTCTCCTGGTTCGGTTTGATTTTTCAGGATAGAATTATTTAATAAAAGCATTGTTACCTGACGGATACCTATTTACAAATATGTCAAATTAGTAAACTTGTACGGTTGGTCTTCTCTTCGCAAGCGTGGTTGGAAACGATATGTGGGTACGTTTGTCAAGTTCTGGAAATTAGGTATCGAACGTCTTGGATTTTTGAATTGTTTCTCTCTGTCTTTCTTCGATGCTCAGTCTGGTCGTCTTTCTCCGGATGAGAAGCGGCTGGGAGGTATGTTTGGTGTCCGGGCACAGCGCACTGACAACGGCGAAAGACTATTACAGTTGTACGCATCCCACGGTCTGCTGTTCTAATTTTTCCTCCATTCCTCCACATTTTTTCCTTCTT
>JTDE01003030.1:48304-59130 GCA_014338405.1 Paragonimus skrjabini miyazakii | reverse complement strand
AATATATATTATATTTTCTATTGTTTTCCCACATTTAGCCTGGCGAGTTAATGCAGCCATGTCTAAAGTCCATATCTTTGCATGTGTTGTCACACGATGTGCTAAATGGGGGACGAAACGGACGCTGTCAAATAGTCTGATTCTAGACGAGAGGTTACTCCTTACAAAGTTTCACATTGTGCTCATCGATTCCTGTTGACTTTCCACGATTGATGTTAACAACCGAATACTGTTTACTGATTTTTTTCTGAACTTGCAAGAGAGAACCTTTTTCATCCCTCCTCACGGCACCTACTTAGCGGGACATATTATCATCACATCATCTCCCACTTAGGCGAAAATGCTGGGGTAATGTTCATCCAGTGTTCGTTTTTAAGAGTGATCCCACACCACTTTTACTGGCCTTTTTACCTGTAGCCCTCTGTGAAAGTCGTCCATCTTTGTTCGATTATACCAGATAGAATAAAATGAGCAGACAGCATTTTTAAACCCGCTCTGTAAATCAGGCACTGAAGTTTTTCCCCTTTGTTTTCTCGTCGGTTTAGTTTCGAAAGTATGGCACACTCTCTAGAAACATCTGTGCAATAGACTTGGTGTATACAACTCACGTGTACACAACATAACATGAAAGTGACCCGTGTATCTGCGTCCGTTGACGTGTTTGTTGCGGGTTACTTTCTATATTTCATTATATCGAACGTAACCGTTTATGTGATGAATGATTTGTTTGTTATTATGAGGTTTCGTTCGTTGTAATGAATGCGAGAGACCACTTTACATCATCAGGCAATTTCGGGTTAATAATGTTGACGCTTACTATAGTGGCCGTCTACTGTCACCGTTGTTACTTCTCGTATACACTGTCTGATCCACAAAAACTCATTTGTTCTGTTCACCGCGTACAATTGAGGAAACGGCTTGAACCAGCGGAGAAGCGGCAATCTAAAATAACTTTTTTAGCCCATAATCCTTACTCCGATCTTTCGAGCGAGACAGACCAAATGATTATAAATGTTAGAATGGAATTATTTTGGAATATTTGGGACTGATCTATGATCACACGTTCTATTCTCAAGAATTCATAGCGTGAACACTAATTACGTCGCCTTTCGAGCATTCCCAGGTTCAGTTACTAGTAAGGTTTACCTAGCTGTATAAATGATTGTACGACATGATTTACCCACGAGAGGAACTGTATACGGTATGAGTTGTCAGGGTGCCCTCAGATCTACCGCATGAGTATGTTCGTCTGTATCTGTCCATTGCGTGCTAAGTGCTTGCTCATATTTTCGGAGGAGACACAACTAAGTTGCAGCTACAACTGAGTGGTAAACAAAATTTCATGAATATCATTTGTTGGGTATATCTACGAATTTAATAAATATCTCTCATGTTACCGCTATTTCCACCTGAGGTACTAAATATGTCCTTCTACTTTCCGGCCCAAAATAAAGTTCTTCCGGGGTTTTACTCACCTACTCATCCCTGATAGTTCTAATGGTCGGTTACATCATCATCATCATAGACGGCAATACATCAGTGGTTCACACGGATGCTTAACTGCCGCACAACCACGAAGAGAAAAACTATATAGGAAGAGAGAAAGGAAAGAGGAGGGGATCTAACTGTTAAAAACAGCTACGTCTATATTCAAACATACAACATCAAGGTGCCTACACCTTGCGAACAAACAATCGAGCCGTAAGTGGAACTAAGGTGTAATGGTTAGCTACAGGTCTGTTATGCTTATATGCACCCTCTGTTGGGACGATTTTGCACCGTTTAACAAAGGAAATGACATAGCCGAGGGTTACTAATCTTCCCATATTCCTAAGCATTTTTTCACAAGTTCTCAGTTATTTCTCCTTGTCGTTTGAAACACAACTTCGTTCTCTTCGTGAACTATCTGTTACTAACCTTCAACCTGTCGAGAGTCTGAACACAAACACTGACCGTATGCTTTTTATAATCTGCGAATTCCGAGGCCTGATTCGGACACACCAGTTGTTTAAGATGCCACACAAGAAGTGCAAAAAATGGATGTCCGAGTATAGTGGAGGCCACTTTATCGAACTGTTTAGTCCATTTACTTCATTCATATATGGCTAATTTCGGTCAATTACCGAACTAATGTTCAAATCATATCAACCAAAATGTTCAGATACCTGTTAACAATCAAAATCGAACTATCCGCTGTTTCGTAGATTATTTGAACAATGACAGATTGCGTAACGGTCACTTCGTAGATGTAACCGAACGCTTCCGTGGAGCCCAAATGATAATGTATAAACAACGGTTTACTACCTAATAGACAGATAGCGACACACTCATTGAGCCTGAGGATGCTTTTTGATTAATTGTACATCAGATCTGGTACGCTGGTCTGTGAGTCCACTTTTGTTCGCTTCCATGGTTTGGATCGTTCACTTGCCTGTCACGATGATATCTTTCCGCACAGTTAAACACAGTTGATTATTATCGAATTAGGGAAGGGTCGATGGGTTGGGTATTTACTGCATACCGAAAAACAGGAGCCGTGCTCGTGAGCTATCTCAAGGAGCCTCATAACAACTCTGTTCCGATATTCATACCCGCTCAGTCCGTTTGGCTCACGCACCCGATGAATGAATTTTGCAATCCTTTAATTAGTCTTTTTCCCGCTGACGCAGTCCGCCTTTAAACATGAGCGTCGGAAACAGTCCGTTTTCCCTCTCATGGACTCTACTACTTCATTACCGTATAGTCGTAGGACGAGGAAGCTTCACTTCAGTGATTTAAAAAGGGAATAAATAAGTTTTTATTCCCAAAACTTCTATCTCTAAACTCAATCGGTCAATATCATGCTCTCATTTCCTGCAGGCAAACAGCCGCCGAGTTGCAAATAATACGAAGACTACTGGAAGACGGCGTCCCTGCGTTTTGTACTGTCTCGTTTCGCTAACTATTCCTACCGAAAGCATTCCTGTCACTGGTTAATCTCATTCAGGCTTAATGTCTTTCTTTTCTCCAGAGATTTCGATGCCCCTTTTTTCTATGCTTTGGACGGTTTTTTCGGCGATGTGCCTCCTCCGATCTGGGATTCTCAAAATATTCCAAAAGTGGTCAGATTGCATCTTGAACATGTGGAACTCGGAGAAGAAGTGAAAGAAGTTGATGATCAATCTTCCGCCGATGGTGACGAAAGTTCAACTTCAGACTGGAGCACTTCTTTGCAAGTGGTGTCAACAAGTCTAACTAATCCTGTTACTTCTTCCGATCCGGATAAACTCTCAATGACTTCTAATGAGCTAGATCGCTGGGAATTGATCACACCCCAACAGGATCAGGTAATGGAGGAAAAGACCACGGAGTCCAAAGCATCACCTTGCCAGTCACTCAAAGCCTCCCATGATACAACCACGGGTTACTAGTTTACTAAGCTAAACCCTTGCCAACGATTTATTCGAAATGAATACGCTATCTACCTTTGTCTTTCATTCTTATTATCAGACAAAAATTGCTTTCGTAACTTCTTTTGCTCTTGTCAGTTTATTCAAGTAATGCCTTGTACCAGTCTCAACACCGCATATGACAATATAGCAGTGGTTTAGAAAAGCAAGTGCTTTTTATTGATTTGTCGAATTAGACGAGTACTTCGAAAAACTGTTCATTACATCTTCAGGTTGCCTGTAAAATGGATACTTATGGTAGATAGCACTTTCTCGTGCAAGTTTCATGTTGGTTCCAAGAGCCCCTATACAGTTACTTTTCGGAGGCTATGAGTTTTCTTCAAACTCCCTGCGCTTGTCATCAGAATGCTTGCTGTCTGGTGGCAAATGTTTTGCATAAAAAGCACGTAGTTGACATCATTATTAATGTACATCAGTTTGGGACAAAGTGAATGTCAATTCAAGATCATTAAATAATCACAATTAATGAAGATAATATTAGGTAACCGAAAACAAGAAATTGTAGAAACGGATGTTTCAAGAGAGCGAACTAAAACATTTTGTGAGTTTTCCACTGCAGTTAACGTTAGCATTCTTGACCGCCGTTCATTCTGGTCTTTTGTAATTCTTTTTTTTTTTTGAAAATCTGTAGTAGTAAATGAGGGTCACGACAGCAGACATCGTTAAGAGCACTTCTTTGGTGTGGACGTGTATCAAATTAACGTTTCCTAAGTATACGCAGAAAATACCAGACGCGAAATAAAGACATAAATAATTGAAAGAGACCCAACGTATACGATAATTACAATAGATCTCGACCAGCGCTAAACGACACCGATATGCGAAAAGAGCTAGGGAGGTTCAGGATCCGACCGTCGAGCGCGCGAGCTAACTGGAACTATATTTGGCGCGCGTAGATCGATACACATGCAAACAAACAAACGCGATCCCATGCAGCAAGCAGACGGTAGAAGATGATCCTATGTACAATGTGGACTAAGATTTTAAGAAGAATTTTACACATCGTACAGCAGACAGACCGAAGTTATCTCCAGGCCGCTACACTGCACTTCCACTGTTGACTTCCACTTAGGGTTATATGTTGTTAGTGTGACCGCGATATACAACATCTGGGTGTCTGCTGGGCAGAGCTAGAATAAGGCAGACAGTGCTAATTTCATCCTACCCCTACATTGTTCACCGTATTGGTTTTTCCAGTCATATCGGACGAATTCGATATGGTAGTTGCTGTATAAGTGTACGTAAGACGTGTTCGAGGTACACTAAACAGCGAAGTGAAACCAATTGATACAAAGAAGGGTTGTCTGCTCTCAACATGTCGGCGAACCTTATCACTGCTTGTATGCTGGTCCCACCATACAAGCAATATTCCGCAAACAGTGGTCAGCAAAAGTAAACATCATCAACGAGAGGTGGCTAGATTTCGTGGCTGTAGGGCAACTCCGCGCGCTGTAATGAGGAACGGAATTCGCGTGGGTTAACAGGTGTCGTCCGCGCTTTGGCGATACGTAAGGAGGTCTTTCATTCAACGTTTTGCTGCAACTTTCAGGTTAGAAAAAAACGTCTGGGTAAATCCGGAATGAGTGCAGGTGCGAGTTCCCTCCAGTCTTGAAGGGGCGAAGAATGCAAGCAAAATCGTAATGTGATACTATCGCTTATACTAAGGGTTACTAGTGGCAATCATTAGGTATTATATTGGAATATTCAACGACACATACACTCATGTCTGTCATATGTAACACCTGTCAAAAAATCAGTGTTTGGCGTGCTGTAAATCAGAAGTTTTATTACAAATAGTATGATTATTTTCATTCGTAGGTTTTGTGAGTACCTAGATGCAACATAGAACTGTAACATGCGGCATATCCTATTGTCCTTCATTATAGATGCAGTTTGTTCAAATCCGTCACTTAAGAATGATCTAGCACCGACTTTTTATTTGGGGTAAAAGGTTAACGTAGAAAATTTCCAACTGATCCTTCCTGCATTCAGAAGAATCGTACTAAAACGACCGTGCTGTCCATTCTCCAACTTTAGTAAACCGTTTACCTGAAACGAAATTGGACTTAAGTGGACTCATGGAAATTGGAGACCGTGAACTTAAAATTCCACCCACCTCTACGTGACCAAGAGGGGTTGTCGACTGGCAATCGCGAGGGTACAATAATGTATAATGCAGCACCATAAACGACATTCTGCCCTAAACAGGAGCGTTTTTCGAAAGGCTGATCAAAGAATTTACGGACATCATGTGGAATGCTGATGGCCTGGGATCGAACCGAATTTGATGTATCATATCTACAAGAAAAAGTTTAAATGATGATGAAACGAATCTAATGATAGATGTGTATACTCCGAACAGTCGACAAAAAGAAACGTAACATTGTGATTCATCGCTCTGGGTATATAGTTCACGGCTTGCCTAACCCTAATGACAAAAGTCTGTGCATTTGAATAACAAATAATATACCTTATTTCAAACTTCCTCTTGGATCTACTCTCAGCAACTGATATCCCGTGATCTAGTGAGTCTAACAGGTAGACAGCGAAATCACTCAGGTGGTCACTGAAAGTACTGGGTTTATAGTTAACAAATATTTTCGTCATTAAAAGACTCGTCCGCAAATGCCCTAGCAGTTGGCACGTTACAGCGGTCTTGATGAGTTGAAGGGTCCAAGAGAACCAGTACACAACTGTATGACAAGTTGGTCTACATTTGTCAGGTTCAAACCTTGTACTTGGAATACCGAAATGCGCATATTTCGCCAGTCATCACTTTGGAATGGCACTTCCATTACTGAACGCACATGTATTTGCACTAGGAATGCTGGGGAAACTGAGCGCCACCGACAAACATTTGACTGCATAACTGGGAATATCATACTCTCATGTCCACTGTTGGAAATCCTCCTACATAGTCCGTACCTTTCCACACTCACGGTCACTGAAGGTCGCTACGGACATCAAGTAAAACTTCAGACCGGTTGATGTTATGTGAAAGAAATGAACGGTTTGTCCACCACTAATCTTCACGTTATCGTAGATGTGTACCTCAAACTGCCTCGTTGGTTCTTTTTATAGACAGTGATCGTCTTTCTGCATTATTGGATGTCCTATTCGATAGAATTCGAATGGAATTCTTGGTAGCATGTTTGGCGCTGACTACTGATTAGTGTCACGATGTACCGTTAGACAGTCCAAACAGGGTAACACCAATTCAAACGTAAAAACTAAATAAAACCGTCCTTCCACTATATTCCTCATTTATGGCATACTGAGTGTACATTACTTCAAATAACAGTCTCAGCTTACCTTTAATGAATATCACCCCATAAGTGTATGACATAACAGATCGTTCTATGAATGTGTGGACTTCACCAAGGTCTTTGATTCCGTGAACCGCGAGGCATTGTGGACGGTACTTGGTAAGTTTGGATATCCAGATAAGTTTGTAAATTTTATTAGAATGTTACATATGGGCATGAAGGCAAAGGTACAACCGTGTGGTTCGACATCTGAAGATTTTGACATTGTCACTGGCGTGAAGCAGGTTTGTGTACTAGTCCCATGCCTATTTAATTTATATCTGACTGCAATGCTAACAGTTGCTTTTCAAGACTCTGGGTAAGACGGTATTGGGGTTGAGTACCGGATGGATAGACGTCTGCTGAATACTCGAAGTTTCGGCGCATTAAGTCGATCACATTCCTTAATGATGCGCATGCCTCTGTTTGCAGATGACAGCTCGCTGTTCGCACACATTGGTGATGAATCTCATTGACTGTCCGCGGCTTTCGCGACCGCGGAATCCAAGTTTGGATTTGATATGAACCCGGGCAAAACATTTCCTTTCTTTCAGCCTTCTCCGAGCGGAGGTGCTGCTCTTGCACCCATGCCTGAAATTCGCATCAGTGAGGACTTTGTTGACAGTTGTGCAGACGTCGGCTACTTAAGCAGCAATTTATCGACAGATTTGTCCGTGAACCGCGATTTGAGAGCTCGTATGGCGAAGGCTAGTGTTGTTTTCGGACGTCTGGAAAGACGTGTTTGGAAGAACCACAGCCTGAATCCGGGCACTAAGCTCTTTGTACTTCAAGTACCCTGTCAGCTAGGAGACAACGAGTACTTTATGGTCAACTAGGTTGTATCAATTATATCCAGTTTTTCTTGTTCGCATCGACCAACGGCTACCGTCGGTTGGCAACTCACCCGCTCCCATTTTCAGAAACTTGGGTGTCTGTGGAATTCTGACTTCTTTTCTTCAGCTTTGTTGGCAAACTGGATGGTGAATGTTTTGTTTATTTTTCATCCCTACCTTGAACTTTGTTCTTCCTCCTTATGCTCTCTAGAGTGCAGTAACTTATGCTTTTATATTGAGACAATTCTTGCATTATGTTTGAAATCTTTTTCTTCCCAGTACAGATCATAACACTACAATCTTTCTTTTATTTTCCGAGAGATAGTGTTTTCAGTTTCGTGCTAGCCTGTTAATTGGCTGACCAGCATTGGCCAACCAGACGCAAAGGCTTCACTCACACACTCTTTGGTGTTTACACTGGATACGTAGTGCAGTGTAAGTCACTTGTGGTGATAGTTAGGCGTAGATGTCCTTTGTCTTCGGTCACTGTATCAGGCTAATCTGAAACGGATGTTGCCAACCATATGGAAAAAATGTCTCCTACTGCAAAGGAAAAATCTGCATGAAAATTGATTACTAGTGTATACCGTTCATCTAAAATACAGTTGGTAAAGCATCTGGTATACTTTGGTAATGACTAAGCGTGAGCAACAGTCACGTGCAAGAGTAGGTACGGAGTATTTCAGAAGCATGAACCAACGTACGCGTCGATCATGTTGACTACGAAATCACATGATTTGTCATGTAAGCCAGTGAGAAACGAGATACACACCGGAAGTGCGGCAGAACGAACAGATGGTCAGTGCTCGAGGGGACAGCACACACACAATTACCGAGACGGTAAACAAGCAAAACGGACCCGAAAACAGCACCAATTCGCCTTCCTTATTCAACCCAAGGGCTTATAATTTCAAGTGGATGCTGACCCACTGGTACTGTAGCAGTCGTTTGAATTTCATCGTCAAATCCACCATCATCTGACAGAGAATGCGATGGATTACTTACAGAGAGTGGTGTACACAAACACCTTGCGCGGCTTTTTGTTCTATCCTGCAGATGATAAGGGCCTCTTGTAGACAAAGTTTTACTTCTTATAGAAGCTGACAAGGGATTTACTCCTGCTGACATATCGTTTTCTAACGTGGACACGTTTACCAGGTGTGTGGGTCTGACCTAATCATTTGTACTTCTGATGAGGACGAGCGATCGCCTCATACTACTCACGCCACCACCATTCAGTAGTGGGGCGACAGCATGGACTTTGCCGTCAAAGTAGCTGCAGGAAGAAACATCACACCAACACGACAGTGCAGTATGCCATAGAATAGTTCTGGCTACGCAAAGGACTTGAACATTAATATCTTTGGCAGCCGGGACCTTCTGGGACGGTTGCCATATGCAGATGAGGGCTTTTGTTCCTTGTCCTGTTTGAACACCTAATCCGTGTTAGTTTCTTAAATAAACAACCTTTACGCTCACAACACTTCGTCTGGCAGGCAGCTAGTTTTCACCTCTTGTCGATATTTATGTTCTCGATTTGTAAACACTGCGCTCCAACTCATCTGTACCTGCGTTCCAACCATTAACCGAGAAGGCTTTTTACCAGTGGCTGTATGCAGTATGGCTCTGTGGGTTTCCAAAGTTGCAACTAGAGTTTCCTTCCACAGATCATTTTCATAAATAATCGCTTAAATGCACTTTCCAGTGCGTGAATAAGGCGCTCAGCCATTCTGTTGGTCATAAGATTGTACCGTACAGTTTAGGGGGTCGCACAATCCGGTAGCCAATTAAGACGTACCAAACGAGCTAAAATTCATGCTTAACCGGTTATGACTGGTCGAAGCTAGAGTGCACATCTGTCCACGATCTCAAAACCATGTATGTGGAACCACGAAATAACCCACGGAGAGTGACGGAAACATCCAATTACAAATATTATGTCGTTCCTACCTCAATTACACAGTCGATAGTAAGGCTTCATTTCCTACCCGGGAACAAAGTGTGAGCATCACACGTTTACCGAAATGAGCCAAAGCCAGGCCACAGAGGCTCTGAACATGTGTGCAGGCAATCACCACAAAAAATAGCCAAGACAGAAGGCGAATTAAACGAAACGACTGTATGTGATAGTCGTGGTGTTGGAGCGAATCAGGTTATGGGACTGTTAGCAGACAAAGGAGGAGAAACAATTCAACCAGACTTAGAAAGGATCGGCGTCCGACCGCACGGCCTAGTTGGAGTAGTACAGATCCATTCGTCCGACGCTAAATCTGCCACAGGAGGTGACTCGAAATGGTCCTGTTCTACTTCAAACAGCTGACGTTCCATTCAACCTGTAAGTTTCCACAACTTCGAAAATGATGATACTCCGATCCTAGGTCGAACGGTGTTCAACGATTCACTCCACCTACTTCGTTAAGAGATGAGCCCCCTAAACATGAGCAACATGCATATCAATCTGACCGATGTAGCTGTAGGCTAACCTGTGTTCTCGGCCCATGCAAGCTGAAAACGAAGATAATTTGATTGTACAACATCGCGTCATCGGACAGTGACTGCGTGTAAGCGTCACAGTGAAACCAACACAGAACATGCTTCTTAACACGCTCACAACACTTTCCTCCTCCGCTGTGAACACAGAACGTACACACAGAGGTGGTTAGACCGACTTTTATGTCCCCAAAACCCAACGAAACTACGCGCTTGTACACTGTGTAAGAGAAATTGCCATCGTGCGTTGAAGGTCATCCATTTTCACGCCTGTGCAGTACGTTTTCCCAACGCGATGGTGCATCACCACAGTTTGCTGTGGTTGCCAACAGTTGGTTGAATGACACATTTCTCATTAAACGTAGTTTTCAATGCCTTTGGACTTGACTCACCTGGACTTCTACTTGTATGACTAAGTGAAGCGAAAGATCTACCAACCTAATCCGGCAGATTTGAGGGAGTTCAAATGAAACAATGTTTCAACGTGCAAAGAGATCCCGAAAAATTCGCCACATGTGGTATGAGTGTTGTAAACCCTCCTAGACGATACGCTGGTTCGTTCTCGTTATAATAGTGCGCTTGATGCAAATCGGATTCTTGCCCCGGTACTAATTGACACGGAATTATCGGCCCCAAAAATGCCGCAACCCTCCCGCGATTTGGTTCCCAATACAAGCCAAAAGTCGCGTACAATGTAAACCGCTTTGTTCCGCCCCAACACGTGTGCGACAAAGACAAAGTACTTATTT
>JTDE01003030.1:34563-48204 GCA_014338405.1 Paragonimus skrjabini miyazakii | reverse complement strand
ACAAGCCAAAAGTCGCGTACAATGTAAACCGCTTTGTTCCGCCCCAACACGTGTGCGACAAAGACAAAGTACTTATTTAGTGCGCAGTGGCCATAAGAACATTCCCGAATCATAAGAAGAGAAGGACATTCACCGGAAAAAATAGTTAGGGTCATTAGTGGGCACAGCCGAGTAAACAGTCGGGTGAGTGAAAATTAGCCAGGGTCATCTCTCGGTCGCTCTGATCAGGTCCGCTAACTAGGACAAGGTCAATCGTTTTTTCTCAAGGACGGAGGCGATTTTTGGATAGAAAGAAATGGACGCCCTAACAATGAACACATCAAAGGGTGGAATCCCGCGACTGACTCCGCATAGCGTGATCTTCAAACAACTCTCGGGATCAAATCAGTGAACCTCCTCACAACGTTTTCAAGAGTTACTACCTATGGCTCCTGATTTTCGCACCTTTGAACAAATCATTCGTCTTATGTTACTCCAAATTTGCAACCCTCATGTTCCTATACAGTATGCTTAAATTGGCACCTAGCCAGCGCGCAGAGCGTCAGTATGCAATGGTGTAATAGTAGGTTTGATGAGACGTACTGGGAGGTAGTAAACGTCCCCAAACCAAAATGCTAGTTTCATCCAGTGGAGTGATTCATTTTATTTCGAATTCGACTCATAAATCCGATTTATAATTGAGCATGCCAATACCGACAGCAACTGATGACGATAGCTCCATCGAACAAAGTGTGATGGGTACCTATCAAACAAACTCGATGCAGACAATTTCTAAGGTCATCTTTATCCAGCCCGCACGCCCTCAGCGTGTCATTGCGCATTTATGCGTCCACTGTGTTGCGCGAGCACACACGCACAGGCTCACCAACGCAGCTGTAGGCGTCCCGTTGACTATCAATAGTAAATTTATCAGTGGTAGTCGAATTTTATCAAACGAGCATAGCTACGCCAAACACTGGAGTCGTCCATTTCGATTTCAGTGACAGTAAATCAAATCGGTGTTTGATCACGGGATTTATGCAGTGTTTTTAACATCACGCTTACTTCGTCTGACACAAGTGTCGTGTAAATAGTTCCACTGAGTGAGCAGATCGGTCACTGAATTGTTGATACCGTAGTCGGTTGACTGGATTTCCAGAGCATCACTGTGGATATAGTTGTTCATTAGTGAGTGTCATAATTCTTGCAAAAGCTAATCGAAAACAGGTATGTCGGTAATTGTGAGGACGTAACCGAACTAGCGTGGATAAAACTTCCTGAAACTACGAATACATTGAACTCAACGTGTGGTTCACTTGAAGGTGATCGATTCATTAGCCTGGAGGTAAAGGTCACACCCGAAGGTTAAAGGGAATTTTAATTGTCTCATAGGGCCAAGCAAGCGTAAAATGTTTGTTTCACAGACTAACGGATTAGAAGATGCTGTGATTATTCAGGGTGTAGGAACAACTAGTTCTAGCCCATGACATCGTGTTACAGACAAGATTGAAAACTGATGGCGTACTGGTTGTCAAAAAAGTGCGTTCATTTTACTAGACTGCTGGCGAATAAAAGCGAATTATATTATTGTAGTTTCATAAGATGGATAACATCAGTCACTTTCAATGAGATCTTCTGAACCAGTAGCCTTAAACAAAATCTGGCAGAAGACCGTCATTACCAACTGACGCAAAAAGAAATGATTACATATATCGATGTTTTTAATTGATTCACTTATCGCTTCCTTTCTCCGCCAAGTATGTATCTGTCGTTTTGAATACCGAAAAAACCATCTCGTAATGTTCAGAATATTTTACCGCAGACGTGTATGACATAATAAATCATGCTGAAGAAGTGTCAGAGTGATCAAATTTAGACCGATCAACTTGGATACCTCAGGAGCCATAGATCTCAAGATGTGTAATGTGGCTGTGGTATGGTTCACTCCTGCTGACTGAGTGAATGGACTAATTCAAACCGTAAAATAATTATTCAGGATTAGTGTGCAGTTCTTACTGTGAAAACAACAGTAGTGGCAACACCGAACAGTGTAATTATTTCTCCTAAATGTACAGTCATCATTATAATAATATTGTAACTGGTTAAAGCAATACACAAAACATATCAGTTTGGGGGACAGTCACCTGACATCACGTATTTACGCGCGCGCACATTCAACTACCATCTACGCACTCGGTTTACTGTTTCAACCAACGGTATTTTGTCGAACGGTTCACTTGTCGTTTTGTTTGAACAATTACGACCACTTATTTTTTATCCATTAACCTAAAAACACAATACATTGACAAATCACATCGGGTTGTCGCATTAAACTCTGCCACGAAACTCATGTTCCCGATCAATAAATGAATAAGCAGAAGAGAGTGGGAGCTTGGAGGCTAAATATGTCTCATATCTGGACTTTAAGTAGAACTGACTATGGCTTTTATACAGAACCCAATATCGTCCGCAACCTTCAGCTTGCTTGCCAGTTGTCGCGTCTGGATTCTGACAGCATGAGGAACAATAATTATCTACTGTTAGAGCCTTCTTTAAGATCTCGAGCTACTGTATTGGTACTCATCAGTTGGATGGCTGGAGGTAGCCGTGCACAATAAACTCATGGCAACCTAGTTATAATAACGCCTTGACACTAGCAAAAGGTCATGGATTCAAATCCAGTTACTATAACTGCCCATGTATAAGGCCGGACAGCATAAGAGCACCCAGCCCATATGTAATAATTTAGGGTACATGCAAACAAGCATCTTGTGGAACACACAACTGAAAATCGAAACTGACTGCTTAGCTGTGAAGTGTCGCGTGTAACACTGATAAAGGATTGACGTTCAGTTTTTACCAGATGGAGTGTCAATTCTAGTTTCTGTTCGATTTCACCAAAAAGAAGCCCTCATGCACTATTCGACGAAGACAATAAGCAACAGCTAGTTAGTTTGTACGTGACTTCAGAAGAACATAGTTCTTACTTGCAACATACTGCACTATGGCGTCTTCGTCTAACTAATGTCCACCCACTCGGTGTGGGTAACACAATCTGTTGCTGTCTTTGTATGGCTCTCAGTACCGATCGACTACACAACTCGTGTTAAATGTCGTTCATTCATTCAGTTAACAGTTCGTTCGAGTGAACACAATCATATCGAGCTCAGCACGTTGACCTCCTAAGGTTCACACTTGTCGATCGATTGGAATGAGGAAGGCGGATTCATGAAATACCATAATGGCTGAACTGTCAACTGAAAGTAGCGAATTGGTTGTTTTGAACCTACTACCATAACACTTACTACGAAAATGTCCTGTCCAGAATAACCTAATATTTCACGGTGATAATTCACTCACTGACTTACAAAGCCGTTTACGGAAGTTTGAGCGGTCTTACACCGGGAACACCGGAGGTAAGTAATAGATGGGTTAACTGTCTTTTATTGAACCGCATACTGTGCTCGAAATGTGGCGTGTGGCTGATAGGAGCGGTAAGAGATACTGGGGGTTCGCGTGAAAATCGAATAATGGAGGGTATTCAGCAAAGAGTATTTAAGTGATCGCCGGCGAGTGGACATTTGTAAAATTACGGCGAAACAAAAATAAGAGGTGTGTTTGTATTCATTTCTGGTCTGAGCAAAACTAGCAGATTATGGCCATTTTTTGTGTCTACCAGTACACAATATGTGTGTATGATCTGCCCGAAATGAACGCTTGAAACCAGCCTCTTAAATTTTTGCCAGAGAATGCATATCAGTATTGTGAAGTGAATGGGGGCTACGGACGATGATGAGTAAGATAACATTCCAAAGAAATGATCAGTGAACTCAACCACAATTAAGGCAAATTCAACGTCCATTTTCCGAGTGTAACAAAGGCCTAGTTGAGCAAGTGTATAATCGTGTCAGAATCTAGTCGACCCGCTTTCAGATAATCCTTAATATTCCTGTTTATGTTTGTAATGAGCAATCATCCTAAATCGGGGACGAATTGACCTCATAACTGCACGCATGACTTGGTGAGGGCTATAGCGACCCCTAAAAATATAGTTTCCAAGCCCCCCCCTGACGTACATTTTTTTTTCCGTACACAAGTTTCGCATGCAGGTTGAACCCGTCAACTTGCTACGGGAGGCCCCAAACCAAACTAAGCGTCATCACACTCTGGTGTGAAATATTGCATATTATGTCTTTATGACAGTCATTTTGTTCGGAGATTTGACCGATATATGTTGTCTGTGACCTCAGCAATATCGTTTGTTTGAAACAGGCCAGAATGTGCCTCCCGAAAAGCATCCCTGACCGTTACTCTTCAATGAATACTTCGAAATCTGTTTGTTCTGTCTGGACACTTTCGACGGTCCCAACAAGAAATACACTCAGTAGCTTTCTCTTTCC
Source organism: Paragonimus skrjabini miyazakii (assembly GCA_014338405.1). Classification (NCBI taxonomy): domain Eukaryota; kingdom Metazoa; phylum Platyhelminthes; class Trematoda; order Plagiorchiida; family Troglotrematidae; genus Paragonimus; species Paragonimus skrjabini miyazakii. Next base: position 43,825 of record JTDE01003030.1, on the reverse strand, counting down.
AAAATACTTTAAAAATAAACCGTTTGTCTTTCACTTAACAGTGATCTCCTGAATCGCTCCTATTAATATCGTGTAAGGGTAGAAAGTGACGTTATTCTAGTTGTCCGTCTCTCAGAAACGTTCACGCTAGTCAAGAAAACTGCATGTTACGGTTCTTATGATTATTAAGCACTTGGATTGATGAACAACCATGCAGTGGAACTAAATGTGATACGGTTCACCATTTGGAATATCTGCTCAGACCACTGCGTTATACTGAGGCACAGAATAGAGCTCATCAAAATGTCAATCAAGAATTTAGTAACCTCCTCGAATGCTAGCGTTGAGGTGAAATACAATTTTATATGCAATCCCGTTGTCATGGCATATCATCCTCACAGTGCGATAGCCCCGGCACTTTTCCCGTAATAAATCAACATGGTAATCCCACTAACCTGAATTATCCAGTCTGCGTCGTGGTGGTGCACGTTCTGACCCACGGACTAAACGACCCTGTGCACGTGTGTGTGCATGTGCCTATCATCATGGGACAATCGCGCTCAGCAAATCACGGAGCTGTGCCGCAGCACTCCCGTTTACTATCCTTGGTTCGTTTTCTGATTTCGTTGGTGCACACGTTCTGCGTTGTCAAGTTGCATGCTTGTGGCACGATAATTACTAGGTATTGGCTAAATACGAACTCGTATAATGCCGGATCTACTACAACTTCGCGACCAGTTTCAGGCTAGTCCTACTATGCAGCCATCTGCTGAATTTCGCAAATCAGATGGGGACGATGCAGGTTTCAAACCCTACGTCCAATTTTAAAGTTATGCAACTTCAGCTCGTACAGGAACAACAGAGACTGTATCATACACTGAATCCGACTAGGATATTTGTGAAGGAGGCCTTCTTGACTTTGGATAAACATTCGGAAATATGAATCAACACATATACAGCGTGGGTTAACTTTCTCAAATGCGACAGGAAACTGGTGAATAGGTGGAAAACTTCATTCCACGTCCGATCCATAGTGTGCGGCAGCGTGACGACAGTTCACTTTTTCGGGGAAAATCGAAGACGATTTTCCACTTCAGTAGCTAATTTCCGGAGTGTTGGACTCGACAGTCATTGATGACAAAAGATTCCAGTTGATGGCTCTGCGATCTTGTCCGAACGATGGTCGGTATTCAGAAGCAAACTAAATGGTTTGCTTCCATTGTGTTGCATACGGATATAGCTTAAATGAATTCTCCATTATTCGCCCATTCTCTGCTGACATTCCGCGGTGGAATTTGTTATCGATTTGGCAGCCAACAACGTCGAACCAACTGTAAAACATGTTCTGTATTCACTGTCATTTGCCGTTTTTGCGGCAAATCCGGTAATTTTGCTAGAGTTTGGCATACAGGTACAGTCGCAAACATAAACGATATCTAACCCGATGCATGGTTTTCGAATAAATCAGATGTAGAAACTGTTCATCCAGTATCGAGGCACCGATCTTTTACTGTTAATTCTTTGGTTAGATAAATGCTACTTCGTCCGAAAGTTCGCGCGGATTTTGATTGTCGAAAACAGTGGTTTTGCTTGTATCTCGGGTTGATAATTTTGGGTATTTGGTTGTTCGCCGAGCTTATCATTAAGGTTGTAAACGTTTCATCACTAAACAAGGTTAAATAATCAATGTGTGTGTGTGTGGGTTTGACATTATAGAGTTGAGCGTGGAGGTTGAGGTTTGATAAATAACCACTATAATGTACGAAAGTGTGTTGACCTCTTGACATGTTCAATAAGCAAACATATTGAACTGGATGAAATCTGTGGGTCATTGTGAGACAGAAACTTGAGGAGATTTAAACGCCGTCATGTGGAAATGATCGGATAACAGAACGGAGCAACTTGGACGGATTGAATTGATGGTCAAAACTGAATACTGCATAACCAATCAGCTAGAAGTTCAAGTAGAAAGCACCGAAGGAAAGATCAGTCAGTCAGACTTCAGGTCAAGTTGCAACAGCAGCAGGAAGTGACCAATCAGGCTCAGGGTTGGGTTCAAAAACGGCATATGGCGGCCAGTCAGAATTCCGGTCGAAAGCAGATACAAGTAACCAGTCGAAATTCAGGTCAACTCACTTTCATTTATAAGGGTAAGCATTCATTAATGTTTATTAACCTCCACACTCCACTTTATACTCCCAAACCCATACGCATTGATAACATCACCTCGTCTGGTGACTAAACGTTTACAACCTAAATGCCATTTTGACGAACAAATGAATACCTAGAATGTGGTTTTCTTTGAACTACGTGACCAAGTATTATCACTTCAGATGGAATTGCATCAAACCTCCTCCATAAAAGTTGTCTCATGATTCTTATCAGGGTCATCTCAAAATTTGTCTCATCATCTTTCAGTCTGTACGTTTGGAGGTTACTCTACTAATACTGTGCCTATCCTACCACTTTTTCCCTGAACGGCAATTCCAAACGTACTGTAACAGTCCATGTTTCGAAAAGTAGGAGCAAACCGATACTGGGTCGGAGCGCAATGGCTTCCTTTAGAGTTACACTCAGCCTTCATAGAATGCCAGTAACCAATTTGCAGACAGATTTTCTCTCAGGTCGCTCCATCTGAATTTACTTCATGACAATGTTGGAAGAATTCCCAGCGATTGATGTCCAATACGATTGAAATCCAACGTCACTCAATTCAGCATAGAATAACCACTACCGATACCATTGCTCAAGCAAGAGATTGCTTCTAACTTCCCCTAAAAAATTAATCGAGAGTATCTGATCAAATCAATTTATTGTTCAAGATGGGTGGATCCGTTACTCACAGTTGTAAAAAGGGCTGGACTTATTCATGTCTGTAATGACTTACGTATGTTCAACAGTAACATCATTGCGAAGCAGTTTCCCCTACCTAAGGTAGATAAACTAATTGTCCAATTATCTTAGGCAAAAGCATTTCCGAAGCCTCACATTAGGTGGGTGGTGTTCAGTTTGAAACAAACTAAATCCCTGAACTTCTGTTAGAGATTCAAACTATGTTCAGTTGGTGCACTGGAGACAGTAACTTCAACCTAACTGAGAAGGTGCGATCACTCGGCTTTAGACTTGATTGAACAGACTGATTATGTGTATTTTCCTTACGAAATGATCGGGCAAGCTAAACACCAGGTACACAAAGTTGTGCTTGAGCGTTTGATATGATTATTCAGTCATGCCTATTGTGAGGTTGCTGGTGTTGTAGTTAACACGTTAGTCCTATAAACACGAGGGCCGGATTGCAACTTCCGATCCAGACGATGATATCCACTACTGATGAGCTTTAACGAGGGCGAAACTAGAGTGTAGTGCCTTTTTTCGGAACGGGTTAGCCGAAAGGCTAATCTGAATGCGAAGGTTGCGATCACGTATACGTGGTGTGCAATTTGGAACAACCCAAATCCTCGGACTTCTACTGAAGATTTGTATTAAGTGTCTGTATCCACATACGCTTGATCCTCGATTCAACATCTCTGACAGTTTTTCTCAAACAAGACGTTCTGTATCATGATAAGGTGGTTCTAATAAGCCCAAAGAGTGCCCCTATAGCATTGCCAGATTCACCACACTTGTGTTAGCCGATTTACAAATTCAAGTCGCATACACGCGTGATATGTCATTCTCTGGAAGCTTCTCTGAAGGCTACGATTCTAGTATACATTATGTCACGTCGATTAAATTGTGGTGGATTGTCAGGCCGGAAGTACGAGTATTCAAACACTCGGCGGAGTGCCCCAACGCGGGAGGGAGGCACGTCTATAAACCCTCAACGATCGGATGGCGGACAACGGGGGCAATCGGATGAGTCATCGCTCGACCGGATCGGACCAACGGGCGAGACATGGCAGGCAAAATAAACTGGACGACGAAATCGTAGGCGCGAGTATTCCAACACTCGCAGGAATATCTCGACACTGCCGTGGAATACCATCAAAGTCCACTGTGGATAGATGGAGGACAACACGAGCGACCGGACGAGCCATCGCTCAGCGAAATCGGACCAACGGACGAAGAAAGGTAGGCGGAAAACGCCCCGATAGACGGCGCCGATCACACACATAAACCGGGCAGAAGTGCACACGACGTGTGAACGGAAACCGAAGCGTGTTGTGAACTGGGATTGTGATTCAAAAAAGCGAGCGCGCGTGTGGCATGGTAACTAGCGTTTTGGATAATAAAGATTGTGTCTTACTGGACGTCTTTCCGCTACAAAATGACCTAGATTTACGGCCAAACCCTCAAAAGTGTCATAGCTTATCGTTAGGGGAAATCAGTTTCTCAACCACGTGATTTTAGCTGCCGGGTGTTGAACCTAGTGAAGACAATGCACGTGCTATTCTGGAGTTTCCTAAGCCATGAACTGGAAAAAATCTAATATTTCTTAGGCGTTGGTTCGTATTACCTGAGACATTTTAAGTGCTGCCACCATTTCTGACGTTTTGTCCAAATTACCCAGCCAAGTGAGCTGTTTATTTGGAGTCCCGAACAGGAAGCCTATTCTTCGACCCGTATAATGAATACTTCCACTCCTACGGTACCTGGTTTTTGGCGAACAGCGACCTAATTTCGTCTTGATAGATACCATTGATATTGGACGTCGTTCTATCATAAGTGCAAGTCGGGGATGAAAAAGTAGTTGCATTTGCATCCGGGACACAATCAACCACTGAAAAACCACTATATGGGTGAAAAAGGGGATCTTACGTGTTTTGGCTTGTGAAAAATGGCACTTTTATCTATTCGGGCCCCGGTTTATTTTGCGCAGTAAAAACACATCTCTTACTAAGCTATTTCGTGGTGAAAATAAAGACCAAAAGCTATACGGATTAGTCGGTGGTATGCACGTTTACCAAATTACGATTTTGCAATTGAAGAACGGTAGAATTAGGTGACAACTGCACTTTCGCGTCCACCCACAATAAATAAAAGTGAATCTGTGAACCTGGAAGTAGTGGAAACAGTTGCAGCCATAAATGGTGTTAATCGGAAATTCATAACTCTGAAAATTGCACAAAGTACTACAGAAAACAGTGGTTTCTGCTGAAGTCTGTGAATACACGCCGATTAAAGCGATCTCCAGCCTGAACTGCTGCCACATTTTGTGTAACCGTGGTGAGTGTCACTAAACCTATTTCTCATTATTGTTGTTTTATTACATTGTTGACAATAAGTTGTACAATTGCGCTCGAGAGATAAATTACCTGCTTTGCTTAGTTCGATTGTTATTACTACTGCGTCGAAGCTAGCTCTGGGGTTGAGCTAAGTCATTTACTTTATTTCTGTATTTCTGGAACCATCACAATTGGCGTCGCGGAATTCTGTAAATTTCTACGATGGATTCCTGTCCACTTGAAATTCTGAATATTCATAATTCGTCAAGAGAAATCGAGGAATATTTATAACGCTTCAAAATATGGTGTCTCACGGGCAAAGAGCTGAAAGCGGAAAAGAAGGCCGCTAACTTCCTCACCGTAATTGGTAAAGATGCGTACAGCTTGGTGAAAAACTTGTAATTTCCTGATTCATCAATGTCTCTTTCTTACGAATCCTTGAAGAAACTGATGCTTTCACATGTCCAACCTGTAAATTTTGAAGCAGCTGAGCGAGCCAAATTTCACACGCTCGTGAGAAAAGAAAATCAGGATATCAGGCAGTTTACTCTCGAAATTGAAACTCAAGCTGCTTGGTATAATTTCGAAGAACAATTACAGACTCAACTCCGTGACCGTTTGATTACTGGAATAAATGTGCGTGATCTACAACATAAGCTTTTACTGCTTCCGAATTCCACTTTCCAGTCAGCCAGAACATTATGCGAGCAGTATCAGGATGTCAAAGCTGCTGTGAAAGATGAACCAATGTTTTTATACAACAACAACGTGAGACTATCAAAAGGTCAGCATAGGCGGCTGTCTGAAAAAGTAAATACTGGAAATACAATTAATGAAAGTCACCCTGCGCCCGATCCATATGCTGCCCGTCAGTGGAACGACTGTAAGTCATTTGGTAACAAGCACATTCAATCCGTTTGCCATAGTTCAAATTCCTCTTCTACACATTCCAGTTGTGACGATGATAACTTGAATTCTGACTTTCAATCCATTGCTCTTACTGTGATTTCCACTAATTCCGTTGATTCTACGCACCGTATAACACAATCGCTCATTGTTAATGGTGGTCTTCAGCATTCCTTCATTGTTGACACTGGTTGTATTGAATCTTTTATTTAGGTCGCTTGTTTGAAGCGATTGGAACCTTCTGCTATCTTGAAACCTTTCAATATGTATGTTAAAGGTATTACTGGACATGCTTTACCTATTCTTGGCGACTGTGAACTTTCACTCACAGGTGTGCAGTCCTATTAATGTTCATTTTTTGTTATTAATTCTGGTCCGTCTATTATCGGTCTTAAGTGTATAAAGATTCTGAAGCTCTCTCTTGTATTGTCTGTTAAATCTTCTGAGACTGAAAGTCACGTTTCTGAGTCTGTTTCAGATTTGTAGTCGGTTACTGAAAGAGTATCTGCATTCGACCCGGCGCAGACAAGAACTCCTGAACTTTGGAAGAAGAAGAAGCAACGTCACCACTACTGCCCGGACTTTCATTTGAACTGCGGAGGGTGTGGTGATTGTCACTAAACCTATTTCTCATTATTGTTGTTTTATTACATTGCTGATAATAAGTTGTACAATTGCGCCCGGGAGATAAATTACCTGCTTTGCTTAGTTCGGTTGTTGTCACTATTGCGTGACAGAAGTTGAACCCCAACGTGGGAGTAGCAATCAGAGAATGTCCAGCTCGTCAACATTCAGTCTAAACCGTTAAGCTGCCCAAGACGTCTATTCAAGCCATCAAGTATCCTATGGGGGAAAACTGCGACTGATATTATGAGACCATTTGCAACTGCACCGCAACACAAAGGAGCATAACAGCGACCACGTGATTTTATACTAAATGGCCTGAAGCTCACCACTGTGATGAGACAACTACGGCGGTAATTTTTATGAGTGAAGTGTCTTTTTGTTCAGTTTGGTTTGCCTGAAGAAACAGTTACTGATAATAGACCTCAATTTCGCAGTATTCAGCTTGTACAATTTTTGCTCAAGAATGTTATTCGATAAGTGAAAACCGTTTCATAAAATCCAGCAGACAACTGGCATGGCTGAATTCCTTAGACGCACCTTAAAGGAATCCATTCAAACGAATGCATGTGAAGGGCGAATATTGGAAAGAAGCTTTAGTTACCATCTTGACGACATATAGGGCTACACCCGACACGGCAACAGGAGAAACGCAACAGCCACTAACACGTATTTACTCCGACCAGGACGAACTTATCACACTTTGCAGCGCCACATCACATCAGGGCGGTGAAGCGAGGTGTCCTACCTGGGCCATGCTTGTTTGTCCCGACCTGGATATTGATCGGCTGGCCTACTGACTAAACGGTCTTTTGCACGTGTGTGTGTCATTATTCGAACTCCACGAATCACGTTGACTGTCGTTGTTCATTGTTCTGATTCCATTTGCACATATGCAGTGCACTGGACTTCGCCAATGATAGGCAATCGATTACCAGTTGCGCTTCTTGCAAGTTGGGTTGTGGGGCGTATTGCATGTTTGTCAATCGGGTGCCACGTGCGGTCAGAGATTAGTGTGATGTCGGATGCTGTATCGAGCTGTAATCCGACCGACTTGCCGTTGATGGAGACGGATACGTACTTCCTGCGCGTCAAATGGTCGTCGTTTCTTGCTCCGGGCACGACCTGTGCTCTTGAGAGGCGGGGCTTGTGTGGCTTGCGGGAGTTCTGATTTAGCAAGTGCTGGCGCCTCTTGGAATGGCAATGGTCTTCTCTGTGGCCCCGCCGGGAGCAATGGGAACATCGATACTGTTTGAATGGGCAATGTCGGACATAATGCCATCTACCGCACTGCCAACATTGTGTAGGAGGTTTCCTTCGATTGTCGCGTTCCGACATTGGTGCACTTTTGACTGGGACACTTGAGGACACCGTGTAGATGTTTGGTTGACTGCTTTGTTCGATCACAGCGGTGTCATGCTTCAGGTTCACTAGGCGCTGGCATTCGGCAGTGATATCTTGCAGGGTAACTTCGGGACATTGTTCTATCTTCGCCAGAATCCGTGTTCGAATATCTGCTTCTTTGGGTGACTGGAGTCCGCAAGCGAAAATCAGACATTTGAATTGATCTTCAGTCATTGTTCGAATCTTGAATCGTTCACACTCCCGATTGACTGTTCCAGCGTACGTTACCCAGTCATCATCTGCCGACTTCCCGAGCTTCAGGCACTGGTAGCGTATGTTAAACAGAGATGACTGGTCGCCAAAGATTTGGGACAGCGTCTGGGTGGTTTCGTCAAAGCTAAAATCCCTTGGGTTCTTCGGCAAAATAAAGTTGATGTACCGACCGTGTTCTGAGGTACCAAGTTTGCGAAGCAGCAGCCTAACCTTCCGAGCATCATCAGCGTCTGACAGTTCCACCTTGAAAATGTCCTCATACTTTATGAACCAAGACTCGAATGTGGTGCCAGTTATCGGATCAAAATGGAACTCACTGATTGAGTTGATCAGAGATTCTGCTGTGGGTTTGACGGATTCGCTGGATCCTGCTGTCGGTTGCTGGAAACTCAGCTTCTGCGTCAGCGTTTCAATCAGTTTTAGCTGCGCTTGCTCGAATTGTTTCTGCTGCTGTTGAAGGAGAGTTTGCATCTGCTCGAATGTTATTAACATTGTGGGTTCTTCCGTCGTCAAGTTGTTGTAAACCCTCCTAAACGATACGCTGGTTCGATCTCGGTAGAGTGGTGCGCTCGATAAAATCGGATTATCGTCCCGGTAATAGTTCACACGAAAATCTCGGTCCCGAATAGTACCGCGACTGTCCCGTATTTGCTCCCAAGGCAAGCCAAAAGACGCGTTCACAATAAGAAGCTTTGTTTCACTATACAAAAAAGCCCGAAACGAAGCAATTAAGATAAAAAGGAATGCTCGCTTCATCTATGAGCTTAACCTAGCACGGGACATTAGAAAGAACCCCAAGAGGTTTTACGGTTATGCTCAGTCCAGATCCTCCCTAAGAAAGGAAATTGGGACCTCAATTTCTTATAACGGAGAGATTATAACGATCGACAGACAAGGGCATAGCAAACGCATTCATGGCACATTTTCGAGGTGTCTACCGCTCAGACAACGAAGCACCTGAGACTCACCCT
>JTDE01003030.1:12122-34463 GCA_014338405.1 Paragonimus skrjabini miyazakii | reverse complement strand
AAACTGCTGGCGTCGCCTTTTACCCAGCTGTTCAATCTCACATTGGAAATAGGGATAGTTGTGGGGGACTGGAAACAGACCACTATAATTCCCATCTTCAAAGATGGTAGCCGTTCAGAGGTCGGAAACTACAGACCAGTAAGCCTAACTAGTGTCGTCAGCAAAATTTTTGAACGCCTATTACGTGAAAGGATCTGTCGATTTCTCTGCGAGCAGAAATTCTTCAAAGCATCTCAACATGGCTTCCTTAAAGGTAGATCTTGTCTCACCAATCTGCTGATGTTCTTAGACACTGTCACGGAGAAGCTGGATAAAGGAGAAGTAGTCGAGGTGTGTTATCTAGATTTTCAGAAAGCTTTCGACTCTGTCAACCACAGGCTTTTGGGCTGGAAGCTATGAGAAGCTGGAATTTCCCCAAGAATCTGCAGGTGGATACAAACGTTTCTAGATGGAAGATCGTGCAAGATGAGAGTAAGAGGAGTACTGTCAGACATGGGTTCCCCATTAAGCGGAGTACCTCAAGGGTCAATCCTCGCCCCTCTGCTTTTCCTGGTATACATAAATGACTTGACCGACAACCTGGTCAGTCCATGTCAACTGTATGCAGATGACATAGAGCTGGTGGGAAATTCGTCGGACTCGGGCGTCCTCCAGGATGACATTCTGAAGATCTGTGAATGGACATTAAGGTGGGATTTACCACTGAATGTTCTCAAAAGTCATATCCTCGCCAATGCTACTCAGTCGACCCCTAGGTATATAAGGGATGCACACGGACGGACAGTCGAACTTGCAACAAAACAGCAAACGAGAGACTTAGGTACCCAGGTCACTAGCACGTTTGCTCCAACTGCCTAGTGTGCTGCAGCCGCGACAAAAGCACGGAGAGCGTTATACCGACTAAAATCTGCGATCGCCAACCCATGTCCAGCAGTATTCATTCCACTATACTCGGTCATAGTTCGACCCCACCTGGAATATTGTACCCAGGCTTGGTCCCCGTATCTAAAAAAGGACATCGCTGTCCCTGAAAAAGTACAAAAGCTCGCCACACGTATGGTATGGGGTATGAAGGGTCTAAGTTACCAAGACCAATTAAGCTCGTTGAACTTATTCTCGCTTGAACGCCGGCGATTAAGAGGAGACCTTATTGAAGTGTACAAGATTACTCACCATATCGACACAAGTCCCCTGGCGTGTTTGTTTGTGATACCTCTGGACAGAGATTTAAGAGGACATAGTTTCATGATCAAGAAAACAAGATCACGATTGGCAGTTAGGTTTAACTTTTTCACTAAACGGGTAGTCAACTCGTGGAACAAATTACCTGCAAAGGTCGTGGAGGCCTCCAGCGTAGATGTATTCAAAACGGAGCCAGACAAATGTTGGAACAACCTTTTCCCCACTTCGTACTAATCAAAAAATTATTTGCTCTTGCTGTTCAGACAACCTTGATATGTTATGTTTCTTTCATCCCTACCGTCAGACCACTACCGAAAGCATTCGCATCGACAGAAAACGCAGTCTGGTTAATCTCCGGATCACACCAGTCAAGCATCAGGACGTCAACAGGCTCAGGCCTTCATCAAGTCCTGGATTTGAAATTGAAAATTTGAAATTGATATTGATAAATTCATGGAACAAATAAATCCCCTCCATCAGCACATCACATTTACGATTGAGCGCGAATCAGTGGACCGTGAGCTGAGTTTTATGGACCGCAGAACACGCAGAAGAGCCGACGATAACCTGGATACAGGCGTGCACAGAAAGGACACCTATTCTAATTGGTGCCTTTCCTTTAGCTCAAACAAACTCCATGTGCACCAAGAAAGCAGTTGCATCCAGCTTGTTTCACAGGGCCTTGTTATTAACCAGTTCCGCGGATGAGAGATCGAAAGAATATAAGACTGTGAAGTCGACAGTGAAAGCTGACAGCTACCGTGACAAGATTTTACATCCAGTTCGGGAGCTACCTTGTAACAAGATCAACTAATTCAGGAATTGACTGTCGATTATCGGTATTCCGCACAGAAGGAAAACATCGAAAAATCTTGAACAGTCCCCAGATAAGTACAATATCAGAATGGCATTTAAAATCACCAACACGTTAAGGAATAAGTTAGTCCACTTAAAGGACAAAGGAACAGTTCTGGAGCAATCAGACAATGTTTTCCGAATTAAATGTAGTAACTGTCAAGCTTCGTACATTGAACACACCGCCTAGCATTTGGAAGTACGCATCAAAGAACATCTAAGGTGTGGTAAGAAGCTTCCTACCGAAGCCCAGTAACTCTGGAAATTAGAACATGATTCAGCCAGTGCGATATACGCGATCCTCAATCAAAAACCAAGTTGACTTTGACCATCCGACTGTGCTAAAAAGTAGTTTCCGTAACCGCAGAGAACGTCTACGGGCAGAAGCCTTGCTGGTCCCTAATACACCACAGGCGGTGAATCGATCCAATAGCTTGAAATTGTCCGTTGTTAAGCAAGATTTATTGGGTGGATGTTAGGGCGCCCACCCTGTGACCGTCCCAGGGCGCCTCCGTCGTGAGAAAGGAGAAAATAACCACTTGACTCAGTCCTAACTAGCGGAACTGTTCAAATCGGTTGAGACTTTTTATACCGCAATGCACACGTGTGGTCCTAACTCTTTCTCATGATGTGGTGGGAATGTGTGTTCATGACGTGCCATATAAATACCTTGTACTTGTCGCCCTAGCCGCACACGTTTTGTAGCGGAACAAGGCTTCTTATTGTGAACGCGTCTTTTGGCTTGCCTTGGGAGCAAATACGGGACAGTCGCGGTACTATTCGGGACCGAGATTTTCGTGTGAACTATTACCGGGACGATAATCCGATTTTATCGAGCGCACCACTCAACTGAGATCGAACCAGCGTATCGTTTAGGAGGGTTTACAACAGTGACATCATGTGGGAATGGTTTACGGCATCTCTGCCACCTTATCCCAAACAGTCTACATGCATGTAGATTGAACGCACATAAACACAACAACCTTCTAGCATTATTGGCATCTGGGATCGTCACGTGGTGACCTCGGGTGAACCGTGAACCCATGCATCCTATTGGTGGCATATTGGTAGTCTACACACAGCATGTTAAACGCACAAACACGTGTCAGTTGATGACTGCCTCAGATGAAGCCTGCGCAATGTAAATTTTCTGATTTAAACCGCTTGATTAAGGCTCTCCGAAAGGGTCGAAACGTTGAGAAACCGATAACTCTTTTGGTTTCAACTCGTTATGGCTTAACCAAGGAATTACGTGATAATGAGCGTCAGCGCAACGCACAATGTTTTCTCATATTCGTTCCGTTTACGGTTCGGAAGTACTAACTGATTGTCACACGTTAAGTTCCAGTTGACCGGTTATCATTTTACAAGCTAGTTTACAGTTGCTCCACCTCTAACTTCTTTTCTGCTGGAAAATTTGAGTATTAGGATAGTCCGCATTCAACAGTGTCGTGATTCCATTTGTTTATTGCTAACTATGTTAGAGTTACGAGTGCCATTTCTACTCTTTTTGTTTCCAACTTTTATATGCGCTTAAACGTTTGTTTGAACGACAAGTACCCCGCGCACACGAACGTACGACTCACGCTGCGCACTCGCTTGTCGGTCAGCGGTGTTATCGTTCCGTCTTGTTATTTGCTCGCTCACACGTTGACTTCGCGTGTTGACTATATACTCCCTGTTTAGTGGTTGTGTTATTCTCAACTGGCCGTCTTTAGTTTGCCTGATCTCATCAGAAGAGAGAGCACTTTAATCTAATTTGCGTCAATAGTACCATATAAATTCCAAACGTTTCAGTTGTCTAATCTGACATTTCCTCGGAGTTGGAAAACAGTACAATTAGTCAGACTGTCTGAATCAACGCTATTTTCGGCTACGCGTTACTGATTCGATTATTCTAAACCGCCAGGAGTGATTTAACAAATCTCGTTGTCAAATCCTGACTTTTCGTTGTCCCAGTTGAGTGGAATCTCGGGGGTAGACTATTAGAAAGAACGTAAGTCATGAACTGTTCATTATCTACTGTACCATATTTGTCAGTATCACTCTAATTCTCTAAACACAATCAAACTTAAGGAAGCTAACCTAAAAGACACCCGCGCGTTACTTATGCTTAATCTCAAACGGAAAACTCAACAGAGAACGTTAAACTGGTTGAATGTGTTAACCAGGGATATCGATATTTTACAATCCTGGCTGAAATTGATTCGTAGAAAAAGATGCACAATATTCTTACCGAAGTAAAAAAAAATAAACGTTTCCATTTGATAACATTTCACCTACTCACATCGGTTCCAATCTAGAACATGCTGAGTAGGTGCATTATACAATTTAAGCCAGATGACGTGAACACTCGCACCAATCTTAATCGCGTTGCATACGAGTTAGTAAATGTTTACCACGTAAATACGAGGTTGTTCAATCGAAGTTAATCAAGTGACATTGTTGGGACATATATACGTATATGCTCATTGATACAACCTGAAATATGCCACGCCTTAAATTCAACGTAGATAATGAATACGCGGAAAGTGATTTATGGATAGATCATTTGCGCAACAGAAATTTTGAGCTGCATTCTTCAATTTGCTGTGCGACGGAGAGAGATGGAGCAAATGGCTAGTGCGGACGGTGACTCAATACGGCTAACTACCTCAAGGTTTAAACAGAACCCCGGAATCGTCGATTGCGAAACAACCAGTTGCGACAGAACATGTAGTTATTGCCGCCAATTCGTTTAAGGCTCTAATACGCAATCCCAACCCTCAAGATATTGGCATTTTCCGAAGCGTTATATATTGGCTCTCTGTCGGCAGAACGTGTTAACGCAATCAATTGCGTTGCCGTGGGATTAATACTGTTCACCCTACTCTGATTTGTACCCATGTGATGCTCGTTAATTTCAGTGCTTTGCAGTTCATGTTCTTTGTAATCGATCGATTGAAATAAACAAAATGTTCGCATCTTGCAATGTGTCATTTTGCAATCTTGATTGACTGGATGAAGGGAACCTCATGTTTCAGACTATAAAAATTATAGACATTACTATGCCAACATATTTTCAGATAAGCATAATCATTGTTTGAATTATTTCGGTGCAAAATCGCAGCAGAAAATCAAGTGCAGCGATAATTACAAATCAGCGTCGTCTTGCCATCATCTCAAGCCAGTCTTTCAGAGCTAATGCGTGTGAAACAATCAGATATATCAGGTCAATATATATTATAATTGTTCACCTACTTGAACATTATAAGTAGCTTCATTGTAAAACGTTAACTGCACATCCAGGTTGTTTTTTCCGTGGCAGAGATTCGCGTTCACTATCACTTATGAAACATTCTACGCACGTACTCACACTAAATTCAACGGACTATAACAGTTCCATGCGCTACGACGAAAGTAAATCTAAAAAAAACAACGAAACGTAACTGCTGTTAGATCACGGATGAAAAGAGAATGAAGATGCTAAACAGGACCAGCAAACATGACCATGAACGAAATAACATATCCCATGATTTCAAAAACAGCTTCCCTGATTCAGTTCGTCAGAACAATAAAAAGATAAACGTTGCGGAATGACAAAATTTCGTCAACCGCATCTGAGAAAGAAGAAAATATAGTGAAAGGACATGGCAAGAATAATTGGACAGTTAAATTAGGGTAAAAAGGTCGTTATCCAGGGAGGTAGGTGGAGCGAATCGTTAACGTTTGCACACACAACCCTGGCTGTCTTTGTTCGATCAACACGGTTTAACTGATGAACAAAATTTTGGAATTTGAGTCCCATAGCAACATACTGAACGACCTGGTCAGTTCGATGTCGCGACCTGTCACCAGAACGTGCTTCGCAAATGAGGACGACGGGTTTAGCACTCCGTTATTTGTCTGACTGTCCGATGGCACAGCAGATTCAGTCAACCATTTTGCGACGTCTACCCGTTTTACTATCATTATAGCTGCAAATTAAAGGTGACACATGTTTCCCATTTGGTTGAAAAAGGTGTCGCCAAAGTTTTTGGGTATAATTCCGTAAAGAGTGACACGTAGCACAAACGTCTCAATCACCAGGCCAGTGGACTAGGATAGGTTTTGGCTATTATGGGGTCAGACTTGAGTTTTTGAATCCAGGGGAGATTCGCCATGAAGATGCAATTCCTCGTTTTTTTATGCAGTAGGATGCGGCTCAAAGTATTTCAAACGAAATTTCTTCAAAGGTACATATGTCTCCTTCCCACTTCTTCCGTCTACCGTCGACACTATCCAAACGAAGTTTCCTGAAGCCAACACAAATGACAAACATTAAAACACAAACCGTCTACCTGTTTTGACGAACAGCTCAAGAAAACTGTTCCACCAAGCACTGTAGACGTTTTTGAAGTAGGTTTGATGTGTAGATGACCGGCTGTATCATCACATTTCAGTCCAAATTGAAAGCTATGTAAAATTGTCTAACAGATTTAACAACGAGTGGCGTACGACTAGTAAATGTGCTTCAGCACGTTTTATGTTCGTCGCAGACGGAACAGTAAAAAACTGTTCGCAGCATCAATGTAGACCTTTTAAATGTTGGAGGGTCGCCTGTTCTTAAGTGAGTTAAATACAAGGTGGTGCTAGCCACTCGTTCTCAAACAACCCGGACAGTATTGCTCTGTGACTTCAAGTCTCAAGGTCATTGTGTAAGAACGTACAGTTGGGAAATAGAGGTTGCTGATTAGTTTGCGCAATTGGGAAGCAACATCAGTGTTCCCAATACTATGGTGATATTCACAGCTAAAGTCATCTCTGACAGTTGAGGGATTCCCCCGGATCTTAAAGGGGTTGCATACATGTTGGCCATGAGAGCGGCGTAACTAATAAATTGTGAAACGTGGCAGCTCAAATAGGGAATGAAAACTGCTTTCAGGTATCCAACTATAGATAATTGCATTCAATCAGACGCATCAGGCCAGTAATGATAATATTCTTTAGCTATGAATCAGGGTAATATATGCTTTTACCGCTGAACCATAACGTACAAATCGTGCAAGTGACATCTAACAAACTCAACGAGCGAAATGGTCAGGGTTTGTAAACTTTTCAATCACTTTGTTGCCTGACCACCTAGCTTGATTATCCCACCGTCTTACTGAATGTTTCTGATGCACAGCATGCGGTCCAGTTGACGCATATGTCACTTTTAGTTGTCCACCAACTCATCAAATATCCAAAACATTTTCAAGTTAGAGAAACAGCTGCATTACTTACGCAGTTACCTCATTTGTTAGCTTGTTAACCGACAGAGACAATAATGGGCCAGCATAGCTAGACGGTTGGCATTGTCTTCACGAATCGGCCACTTTTTGTATTAAAAAAGAAAATGATCGTACACAGACACTAGACATCTCTCCACAAAATCCCAGCGCCTTTTCTAAACCACAGATAAAGAAAGTAACGCATATCATCGCCAATTACGCCGAAACTTTCCCAGAAAATTGGCAAGCTGATGTGATGACGCTGCCAAAGTAGATGAAACAGTCCGCAATTTCAAGCAGTGTCTGCAACAAATGTGGAATCAGAAGTATTCTAGTGTTGAAGGTACATTTTAAAGATGCAAGGTGTTCTTCATAAAATAAAGGAGGTCATTCACACTGTACAGTATGGCCTAAATGTAACAGTCAGAAAGAATAGGCAAAACAACGATGTATTCATATAAAATGACGATCAGCGTTCAACCAGGAGAAAATTCTTTAACGAAGTCACTGGATTTCTCAAGTGTATCTTTTCGAACGTCATCTACGATAAAGTTGCACGTCATGAGTAACCACCAACAAAAGTGATAAACACCCGACATGGGTGTCCATAAGTCATCACCCTACTTCGAAGGAGGACATACAACTACGTTAAAAGATTCATATATTTCTCCCGAACTCAATTAGGAAAGAAAAGTATCAGATAGGATTACGAACAACCGACGCGGAAGTATACTTTGGATTAAGAAACATAAAAGGCGGATTTCTTGTGGAGGTGGGGGCTGAAAGACCCGCAGCAGGGTGAATATAATCAAAGCTTTTGCCACTGGGTAAAAAGACACGATTTGGTAAGTCAACGGAGTATTGAACCACAGGGTATATTGGGTGTGATAAAGGAGATCGATACTCCCGTAGTTGTCACAAAATTTGGATCTCTTCTTAAAAACCAGGGTAACTGTGGACAAGCGCCAATAACGAAGAGTTTCTTAAGTCTCTCAAACTGTCAGAAAAAGCACTACCGGTTCTATGATTACCACCCACTATCACTTTCGAAAAAATAAAAAAAGATTTAGAACCGGGGCTTCGTCATCTTTTGAAAACAAGCGTTAAGACGGCTTCTATGTCTGACGGAGCATTCTTTGGAGTGCAACCGTTTATGGTTAAATTTCAAACAGTATGACAGTATGAATATTCAAAATAACCTATGAAATCCAAGTAAGCCCAACAACAGGAGAAACAAACGTTGAGCGCTGAGATAGTTTATCCCAAAAGAACATCTCAGCTGGTTAGCAACATCCATTCAGAAGTATCAACATAACGCCAGCATACTGAGCTGTGAGCACTGCATGCATTAGTATCGATGTTACTGATGGAATGACTAATCCTTCTGTTGATTGTAACAAAGTCAGCGTGTCGTTGGCTTGGAAACATCGTACTTTGTGGTGGATAATCTTCTATTCTAGTTCAAACGGTGATGTTGATGAGAAAAGACATGGCTCGTGTTACAAGAAGAATGGAGGGAGATAAAGTTTGTGGACAAAACACTGCTATCAAAATGGATATCTATAACAAAAGAGATAAGAAACTCCAGTAGCAGCGCCTGCAATTTTCCAATGAGAGACAGCCTTGGCGGGCATCCGAGCAACTACATGATCAACTCATTTACAAATTCAATCTGGTTATGACTGGAAGTTACCGATCTTGAGAGATACCTCGAGCACAGTGAGTTAGTATCCAATCCCATGACGAACTGTCGTGTTGAGGCTGAGAAAGGACCGATACAACAGTAAGCGATGTAAACTTAAAAGACATTGTGGGAGGAATACTGAAATCGAAATGGCTGTTTGTAAGGGGAGAAGTGAGCAATATCATTACTGGATCTCGGTTCTGTTTCAAGGTGCAATGTATAGATATCAGATTCGAAAAATTCGTGATCAAGTCCCTACGAAGGCAAGAACCGTTGGCGAGCATGTCTCACTACTTAGGAAAACCTACTTATTAAGTAACTTATAACTGTAATTACCAAGAAAAACCGCAGCGCCGAGTAACAGCCCTGTTGGTCAAAATAATGGTCAAATGTAACAACTTCATACAAGTAATGTTTTAAATATTTGTACTGAGGACCAACGATCGTACTATACTGCTCACAGCAATGCTATTCAGTAATGAAGCGACAGCGTGACTTTGCCACTGAAGTAGCCGCGAGAAAAATACAAGCATTGAAATGCAGCGTGGCATGAAATGGTTCTTGGTACACAAAGGAACCAAACAGTGACGTCCGTGATGTTCTGAGACCAATGTCATACGCAGGTGAATGTTTTTGTTTGTAGTCATGTTGGAGCGTATAAGCCATGTAGTGGTTTTCCAAATAAACAACTCTTGCGCCATCCGCGTTCTTGGCTCATTACACAGTTACCACGTCCTCATCGCAAAGTATAGAATGGATCGTACAATCACTCATTTTGTGAAGCATGAAAAAAGGAGCTTCTCTGTGTGCAGACAACCCTGTAAACACTATGTAATGGAACGTGTTACCAGAAGGTGGAACCTCGGAGTTGCATCAGACACAACAAGATGATTAACGCTGACCCACAAAACTGATTCAAGATGGCAACCAGAAACAACGCGACTTCACAGCATCGTCATTCTTGGCATTCGCCTTCGCAAGAGCAACTCAGAGAACTCTTTGGCATAAGATCCACAACAAATGAATGAAAGTTACAGCTGCTAGCGATCGAATGTCTAGATTCTAGCCACTCCATTGACAAACCTAACACTATGAATCATCAATAGTTACATACCAGCGGTCGACAGGGATGTTTGACGGTCAAACGACTATCGGAGGAAGTTATAACTTCTAAGCGAATAAGGGAACCAACCGAATTCGTTCAGTTTAAAAGTGCATATTAATCATGAGTGTTTCCGTCATCATTGTATCACCAACATCGAAGACAGCATGACAACAGTGATTCGCGCTGATGAATAACCGTCTAACACCCATGAAGAAAATGTCAAGCCCAGAGAAGAACTAAAATGGGAGAAGGGGGGACCTAATTAACAGAAGTGAATATATATACTCAAACGTTCAAAATAATTTATTAGATAATGTGCCACTATAAAGGTTCAAGCACGTCGAAAGGTGAGTCCCGAGACACATCTAATCGAATTACGTCTCCTTCACACATCCACATGACAGCAGTGCCAATTTCCATACAAAACTAAAGAATAAAAGTTGATGTCTAAGGTGATATTCAGGTTGATGGAAGCCAAGTTACCCACCAAGTTGTGACATAAGGAAAAGCCTGAAAGCATCTGCAGACGACAGTGTAAGACATGAGTGATTGAACACCCTAAACATCATACACACAAATGTGATAATTGATTCCAATCGAGTACAAACCACAAGGCATCAAAGACGCCGAGTGACATATTCCCTGATCAGTCGGAAAGTATCGTGTCGATGTAGTGGCCATGGCTTCATGCAATGTTAAACATTAGTAGACGCCATCTCATTCACTAGTTGACTGAAAAATTGGCGGCCGGCATCATTCCACATCGTACGGCAACACAGCAAGTTATCGCCCCAACAGACAGCAAAACATCGATGGTACACGCTGTCGCACAGTAATGAAAAGAACAGTCCGACTAAGAGGTAAAATAAAGGATATGACGGCAAGACAAACGTTGCGAGATATAAATGTTTCAGGTTTTGCAGTCAGCCCGTGGAGACAATAACGTAACAGAGTAAATTTACCGTCGAAAGGAAGACGAATGGAGTGAATCACTTATTGTCAGGGAATCCTTTTTTCCCCCTCCAAACTCACCTCGTTCCTCATGAAAACAATTTTACTCAATCAGAATAAGCAGAAATGTCGTGAACAGTCGAATGGTAATCTTCGCTATTCTTTTGCCTGTCCCGGCTTTATTCCACTCTACTCATTGGTGGCTTAATGATCTTCACTTTTGGTAACTGTCCTTCGATTTCCTGATTCGAGAATGTTTGCAGGTCGTTATGTATCTTATGAATACCTTGTAATTTTCTTCTTATCGCA
Organism: Paragonimus skrjabini miyazakii; assembly: GCA_014338405.1. Taxonomy (NCBI): domain Eukaryota; kingdom Metazoa; phylum Platyhelminthes; class Trematoda; order Plagiorchiida; family Troglotrematidae; genus Paragonimus; species Paragonimus skrjabini miyazakii. Next base: position 23,146 of record JTDE01003030.1, on the reverse strand, counting down.
CACATTGTTAGAATGGAACAGAGTTACTTTTTGCACCGGTCATTTGGTTTGTCTTGATATCAATTCACGGGGACAGTCGCGTTATTCCCGGGACCTCGATTTTCCGTGTTAATTATTACGAGGAGGAGATTGCGATTTCTGTCAGGCGCATTGGTATACTGTGTACGAACCAGCGTATTCTGCCGAAGGTTTGCAACACTAACCTTTGCACATACGAACTTCTCTCTTTGTTAAATCAATGCGACTTCACTGACGGCGAGAACTTCGGGGGTTGGGTCCGGTACGAACTCAGTGAACGACTTACTCAGGCCGACATTGTGACTTGTCTCAAGGATACCCTTCGCAATTAATGGCGCCGAGTTTCGCGATCGGGTGCTCATTTAAATGCTCGTTCGCATAGCAGACTAAATCAACCACTTCGTGAAGTGTTCGTATTGAGAGGCGCATCTCCTAACAAGACAGCCAGGACGCGTCACGCCACATCAATCGGCCGGCCCAACTCGCATGGTATGGTCCCACTCAGCCAATCAAATTGCAGGTGTGCGGTCGAACGCCTGTGCGCTATCTGGACTGTGATTTATCTCGCATTGCCTTCTGACGCCCTCTGTAACGTTTTTTTGTTCTGACTCCCTGACTGCCACATATGACTGTTTAGTTTGATTCACTCTATGTCTGTCGGTCACCTATGGTAATCATTTTGTCCTATAAATTTAGAGCTTCTGTGCTTAGTTTTGTCTCGCTCAACCAATAAACAGTGATGTCGCATCTCTTCTGATTTCTCGGTTTTGGGACAAGCGACTGAGCTCGTAGCCAAGGTGACGATCCAGTAGTTCGGTTGTTCGCTGACACAGGTACCAATCAGTTCTGCCGATATAACCGTGATTGAAACTACAAACGGACTGATACAGGATATTTGAGACAGAATAGTTGGGCGCATTACGTTTAACGTTTCTACAACTAACTCGGTTTGTTGTTGCGCTCTTCCGATATGTTTTCTTCCGACAAGCAGTTTGAAGCGCATCCGAAACCTAATCAATGTTATCTTCTCTAAAGCCCAGGCGAAAGTATTATCTTCGGATTTGAGATTTAACATCCCTCGTAAACATGTTGATAAGTTGCAAACGTAGGTTCTGTTTGGGACCGAGTGAATAATCTGAAACCTACGGTAATAGAAAACGTTATTTGGTTCGTGGCTAAATTGGTGGACATTTTACGTGTTTTTGTCATCACCAATCCACTAGCAACGTTGATTGGCAACTGAACACCACCAAGCAATTGAGGAACATGAAGTATGCAATTTTTAAGCTCCTTAAGGGTTCTAGTATCGTGATTGTGCCCAAGGACAAGCACACGGGGAAAAATAAACGCGAGTCTGGCCGATCAAAACTTCAAACTGGCTTCCACTTCAGAAGATACGCTGATAAAAAAGTGACTGCGAAACAGCTTTAAATACTGAAGACACAGGGAATCATTAACGAAGTTCAGTAAACAGTTAGAGCCAAGTGAAAATCGAATGCCACGAAAAAGAGGTGCGTCGAAAATACACGAGAAACGTGTTCCAATATGTCCTAGCTTGGTCATGGGCAATTCAGATCATTCCCAGCTTGCTCGATGGCTCGTTGAAGTGTCCAATAGAGTTCGAAAAAAATGTCAACACATTGCATGAGATTGACTGGATTTAGTGCACGTTTTAGAGGAAGCCTCTAAGTTGAAAAACAATGTATTTCATGAGACTAGGTTCTACTTGTGACTTTATTGTGACGCAATTATGCCTTCGGCTGACCTCTACATCAGTTTCGCGTCCCCAGTTAAAGGATATATTGCCTGAATGTGCTGCCTAATTTCGTGTTTACCGTTTCATTTGTCCCTGTGGAACAAGCTACATAGGCCGCACAGCGATTATCCGAAAGCATGTGGGCATCGTCCAACGTGGCTAGCTTGAGGATCGATAAAGACTTGCTCAACAGTGGTTGCTGCGCACTTGAACGAGACGAACCACCTGATCAACTCGGCCGATTGGTTCAAGTTGATCTATCGAGTGCAATCGAAGTGTGTCAAAGGTCGTTTACTAGCCATCGCAGTCCGCTTACACTCACAAAGACGTCCGGTTAGAACGCTGAACCTCCTGCGGCCATGTGTTAATAACCCAGACCGATCTGTTGCGTAGGAGTAACGATTTCCCAAAAACGTTTACAACCGAAGTTACTGATGTTACATAATTAAACTCCACGAGTTTGAATAACTTGACATTAATGATAACCATCCCTCGCTCTATTGATGTGCAACCCCCGGCGAACTCATGAATATGTTGTATTTAGCCTGATGATGAAACACCGAAAACAAGCCTGTTTGCTACGTGCTTCTTCTCATGACTAAACCGGTACTTAAACAAACGAGACTTTATTTCAATTCAGGATATTCAATCGCCGGATTATCACAGGGATCCTATATTCTTATATACAGAAAACGTTCCTTTAAACAAATCGACGATGGTTTTGGCAGCCCCTAGGCTAAACGCTAACAGATGTTTGCATCGGAATGATTAAAATAACTTCCCGAAAGTATTACACGAAAGGTATGTCGTTATTACTTTTATTCTCACTAACCGGGGTAATTTTCTTCCATTTTCTAACTGTATGAACTCTGCACACTTAAACTAATTTGTTACTCATAAGGATTAACCAAGCAATAGCCTAGCATTTCCAAAATGTCATGACGACACATTGCAGTGATCAATCTATCGCAAAGCAACTTGGAGTGACTAATATAACCAGTTCGGCAGCTTTACGCCGAAGTCTAGTTAAAACATCGTTTGGTAAAACCTGACGGAACTGTCACGGATGACTGAATGACATAAGAACAGTTCCCAATAATCGTGTTACTTAGTAACGAATACTAGGAGACGTGTCGATGGAATTTCGCGTTGCTCACAGTCAGCCAACTTGATATAGGGTAATCGGTAGAGACAAAAGTTATCAAATACCCAGAGTGTCTCCGCAGAGATTACCTACATTTCTGGTCCATTAAGTAAAAGTGAACATACACATGCATTGTAAACCCTACTTCCAATTAAGGTGGACTGACGAATATACTACCGGCTTTCGTCATTCTCACAGACAACTTGTCAGCAGTACTACAGGTCAACAAGACAATAACCAGATAGATCGACAGTCCCCAGCGATCTGCCAGGAAAAAAAAGGATAAAGCCAGTACCAACCCAATCTTGTAATGATATCTTACACTTTGAAAGTGCATACCAGCCATATAATTTAACAGATTAATCATGATTTGCATGATCTCTGTCGGACGCCACTTGGAGAGTGTCCGAAACACAAACGACCACACGATTTCAACAAACTGACATACTCCACCGGGATACCCTTGCGATGGGAGTATTCTCAGAGGGTGTGTCGGACAACGGATTCAAATGCGGTGTTTAGGCCCAAAAATACGATGACTGTTGGTTGAGGAAGAGAGTGACGATGCTTTAATGTCAGTCGCAAGGTGAAGATATGATCGATACACCCACGACTATGCCAGAAACCTGCTTGTTCTTCCCTTACTCTTATATGGTTCATGCTATGTTTCAAAAGCCACCACACTACGTGAACCGTGAGCAGCTTGTATCCGTTCGACGCTACTTCTCCATTGTACCCGATCTGAATCGGAAACCATTGACGGGAATGTGAGAACTGGAACGGATCGGAAACCAGCGTTGCAATCAACAGATCAGCTTCGCTTTATTGCGGTTATGATTTTTAGTTTTGTCAACAATTTGGATGATTGCACTGTGTCGTGTTCTCTATATAGATGTCATCACAAATTGTGCGAAAACAAAGCTTTTGCCATGGGCAACATTGCAATATTTAAGTCTCAATACGACTGTCGTCATCTTTGGGGTACCTGTGTAGAAAATAACTGTGCCCCCTTTGAGGCAAGTTGTCATTACGGACAGGATACCATCTTCAGACTAAAAGTGAGCTCTTGAAAGTGTTCTTTGCAGTAAACGATAGCTTGAAATCCGCATATGTTGCACAGTAGTACCTTACATGACATGTAGATTCCAGCAGAAACGTATACTCAGCTAGCCGAAAACCATGTTTTCGTCGCTATGAACTAAGGAGAATCCGTGTGAGTTGGGTCTTTCAAACAAAACATCGTCAAATTCGAGCCGTGTTATGCGTGCCGTTGGCCCTCAGTTGGTGATTTGATAAACTGATCTACATTTCTAAAGCCGCCAAGTTGTGCGGATGAACGTCATTACTCGGCTCAAAACTGGGTCCAGTTTGGTCACCTTCTTGATCACTGGAAGCCTCGTTGAGGATGAGGTAAACATCAAGTCCGATGTTGACTGCTACGATTATTGTATCCTCGTCGTTCGATGTCTGTGATCCGATGAGTCTGGAGAAAGTGTCAGCTTGACCGAAGCTGGGTGTGGGACGGTGCTCTGTCGTGAAGTCGTAGGCAAAAAACATCGTTACCCATCTTTGCAAGCGATTGGCCGTGTAAACCGGGATTCCTTTCTTTGAGCCGAACACTGCAAGTGACGGTTTATGATCAGTACATTTTGTGAAACTTTCTCGCCGCGAAGATTATCGCAAGGGCATTCTTCTCAATCTGGCTGTAGTTTTTCTGAGGAGGCGTAAGCGACGTTGATGTATGCGCCATTGCCTTTTCCTTTCCATTAGGAAACGTATGTGGTATTACAGCACCGATTCCATAGTTGGATGCATCTGCGGCCACGACAAGTGGTAGCGTCGGATCGTAGTGCGTAGGCAGAAGGTCTGAAGTCAACAGAGCTTTGATGCGACCAAAGGATTGTTGACATTCTCTTGATCACTTTCACTTAACATCCTTAATGAGCAAACGGTTCATTGGCGTTCGGACTCGGTGGGAGAAGGAACTGTAGTGGCTGACCAGCCCCAGGAATGACCGTAGAGTTGACACATCCGTTGAAGGCATCCTCCGTATGGCTTCTACGATGGCTGGGTCAGGTCGTCTGCCATCTTTGTCCATAAAGAATTCAAGGCATTTGTGGGTGTTAATTGTTAACGATTCCTTGGACTCTTCAGCGGCTGGCAATTGCAAATAAGCCTCGACCAGGTTGAGCATCGCGAAACATTTCCCGCCATTCAGTTTCGTGAAGAGATGCTTCGGTATAGGCAACGGATACTGATGTGTCTCGACAGCGTCATTTAGACCTGTAGAATAGTCTGCACAGAATCAAATTGTTCCATTTGCCTTCTTGACCATGACGATAGGGGCCGCCCATGCTGAACAGTTCACCGGTTCAATCACTTCAGCTTTCTGAAGACGTTCTAGTTCTTGCACGACAGTTACCAGCGCGGCGTAGGATACTGGACGCTTCGGCCGAAATACCGGCTTCGTTCCAGGACGAAGAGATAGGACTGCCTTCATTTAGGTGTAGCAGCCGAGTTCTTCTGTGAACACATCTTAGTGCGAGTTAAAGATAAACTTCTGGAGACGTCGTGGGCTTCTGCTGAGCTTGAGTGCGGTAGCAGATTTGGAGTAATGGTCTGTCAAATAGATGCAGTGTGATGGTCCAATCCAATCCAATGAGATCTAGGCCAGGATTGCGAGTCACGTAGCACGTACTCCTGATTGATGATCTGTTAAGGGCTACAATGCACTGGACTTCGCCATTGATGGGCAATCGATCACCAGCAGCGCTTCGAACAAGTTCGGTTGTCAGGCGCATTTGTAGGCTTACCAACCAGGCGCCACGCACAGTCAGATATTAATATACTGTCGGATGTTGTATCGAGCTGCCGTATGACCGACTTGCCGTTGACGGAAACAGATACGTACTTCCCGCGCGTCAAGTGGTCGTCGCTTCTTGTTACGCTCTTGAGAAACAGGGGTTGTATAGCTTACAAGAGTTGTGATTGAGCAGGTGCTGACGCTTCTTGACGTGGCAATCCTCCTCCTTGTGGCCCCGCCGGGAGCAGTGGGCGCACCGGCGTAGTTTGAATAGATAACATCAGACAAAATGTCATCCACCGCATTGCCAGTACAGTGTAGGTTTACTTCGGTTGTCGCATTCCGACGTTGACACAACCTTGACTGGGACATTTGAAGGCACTGTGTGGACATTTGAGTGACTGTCCTGTTCAATCATAGTGATGTAATGCTTCGGGTTCACTAGCCGATGGCATTCGGCAGTGATGTTCTGCAGGGTGATTTCAGGTCACTGTTCTATCTTCACCAACGTCCGTGTTCTGATATCTGCTTCTGTTGGTGACTGGAGTCCACAGGCGAAAACCAGACAGTTGAACTAATCTTCAGTCATCGTCCGATGCTTGAACCGTTCGCACTCCCGATTAACAGTTGCAGCGTACCTCACCCACTCATCATTTGTTGACTTCACGAGCTTCACGCATTGATAGCGTATGTTAAGCAGGGATGACTGGTCGTCGAAGATTAGGGACAACGTCTGGGTGGTTTCATCGAGGCTGAAATCCCGTGGACCACTCGGCAAGATAAAGCTGGTGTACCGCTTGTGTTCTGAGGTACCCAGTTTACGTAGCAGCCGATTCATTTTCCGAGCATCGTCAGTGTCTGACAGTTTCACCTTGAAAACATCCTCATATTTTTTAAACCAAGACTGGAACGTAGCGCAAATTATAGAATCAAAACAAAACTCACGCATCGCTTCTGCTGAAGGTTTGAAGCATTCGTCTGCACCCGCCGTCAGCTGCTGGAAACTCAGCTTCTACGTCAGCGTTTCAATCAGAAGGATAGGAAGCGGGCACTTGGTAGTGCTTGTTACAGGAGGTCTTTCGTTCACTCCGGACATTTGCAGACTTAGATGTTTAGGTCATGTACTAAGGATGCCAGGTAGTCGTTTGCCACACCAAGCACTCTTTGCCGATGCTGCGGCTGACTGGCTCAAGGTGCGAGATGGACAGATGATGACCTGGCGTAGTGAAGTGAGGTCGCCCACCAGGTTCGAGAGCCAACTTCGTCATATAAAGTCTTATCAACACCTTGACGATGTCCATCTCTTCGGCTTGCACAGAAAAGTAAGCCTTACGGTCTTTAAGGAAACCCTCAGTAAGTTCGCGTTTCAGCTCACGGCGGTCCTTGTCGCATGCATGATCAGGGAGGAACAGTCGACGTCTGTTTATAAGTTCTGCTGAAACAGCAGAAATCCACTTCTGAAATACTTGCAGTATTCCTTTGGAACAGACCGCTTTACTGGCGGTCGGCACAGCTGCTGGTATTTTTGTCCGTTCATGTCACTTCATTGTTGTGACCAAGGCAGTGCCGTTTGAGAAGCGAGTCGTGCGTCCTCGTCGTTCAATTTCCAACTGAGTATTTTGTCTGTGAGCAGGTTACTAATTGTAACATGCAAGTCGGCCGTCTTTACTCTGGCTATCCGTTACGCCTGCGGACCAAGTGGAGACACCAGGGGACAGTGTTCTTCCGAAGTAGGGGTTTTAACAACAGTCCTGTAAAAGGAACCAACAAGAAACAAGCATGAGCCAAAGGCCCAGTAAGCCATGCGCACGACTTACACAAATGAAAACGGCGTCGACAACAAAGCAGCACGCCCCGTTACGCAATTCAAATTCAACCTGTGCGGGCTTGCTGGTTTCGACCGCACGTTACACTAATGAGAAAGCAATAAAACAAAGTGGGCACGAACATCATCTGGGCCAAGGTGGTTAATAAAAAATTAGCGACCTTTAACAAGGTGACGCCACCGACAGCTGACGATATGATGAATCTCTGTCCATGGTTGAGTTGCAAAGGGTACTCTCCACTTGATATTGTCGTTGTTTGTGCTGAAATGCACTACTCCATATATAGGGTCCCGGGGAGGGGCATAACCGCAACAGCAGATCGTCACTATTAGTGCATCCTGTAAAGACACCAGACACACCACCAAGCCGCTTCTCCTCCTGGGTAAGACGACCGAATAGTGCGTTCCTATCAACAGCGAGCACAACGATATCCGGTTGCTTAGTTTATTACAGAGGATCAAAGAGGGCACTATAGGAGGCTTCTTGACAGCATTTGATATATTATCTGTTGGCACATATGCGTATGACGAATGAACTTTCTTTTGGTCAGTGTAGACAGATTCTGACTGAAGTGCTAAGTCTGATGGCACATAGGCGACCATTCAACGGGATTCAGTCGAGCAGGCTCTGCTCTCACTAGGAGCTTAGTGCAATCTCCACTACGACCTGACCGCGAAATTTGGCTTCATGGTCACCAGAGGCCCTGAGAAAGAACCACTGATCAACCGCATAATCTAACGGCAAACTTAAGTGGAGGACAACGCTAGGATCGCAAAGGTATGTTTAGAAGACAGCACACATCTAGTTCCATACTCGAAAGAGTGTTCGCCAGAGCAGTTTGCTGACCTAGATGAGCAGTCGTACAGACGTCAAAAGCGTCAATGTTTACCTGTTGTCTTAGTTTCGAAAGAGGGTAGTTAGAAGAACAAGAGGGAGATGAAAATGAGTGGACTGGGGGCAACGAAAACTCCTGATATTTCACATACATTTATCCCGCGGAAAGGGACTGACTTGAGAGATCTCACGCGGAGTCTCTGACTCAAAAGTCTAGCACGCGAAACAACGGAAGATAGCGTTTTCTCGGAGGACCTTACCCGGAGCGAATAACACAGCAGTCTGACTCACTTGGTAGTGAGGGGCCTGCCTATCCCGAAGGTGCAGTGAATAAGATACTGTTGCCTGATCGGCGATGCGCGCAGTCTGTGTGGTCGAAGCAAAATCAGGTAGTTAAAGGATACCAAACGCTTTGTGCCGTTATTGGATAATTGTAATACTCGGAATTAGAGACTTCGAATAGCCCTAAAAATCGTGCTTGAATTGAGTCTCTAGAAAAGTTATAAGACCCCGGGCCAGTTGTAATAGGCAGTTGTTCTTCCTGAGATAAGAACACAGATGTACTGATGTGCATCAATACTAAAGAGACCAGAGTGTATCACTAGCTGGTTTTAATGGTACACACAAAGTCACAAGTTGTAATATGATTGGTTCAATACAGAGCAAGGAACTTGGCGAATGACGAAAGAAGTAACATGTAAACTGTTCGTCCAATTCTGATGTTGTATCTCAAAGCGAGGTCGGATTGGTGCGTTGTAAGATTGTCTATTATGTAAGGGGTGGGATAACTGGTGAGCCGAATAGATTTTCATCACAATAACAATAAGGTTAAGGTTGCCATCGAACGTTCAGCGGTAAAAGTGCACTTTGATCGTCTTACTCACTAAGGGGGGCTGTATCTAGAGTGGTGGTGTATGGGATGAAACAGAAGCTCGTATCTCTCAGGTTCAGACAGCATCTGACAATCTACGATATATGTGAAACCTACGAGTCATGTATACAAAGCGACTGTGAAAGCTGTGCTACGTTACGGCTCCAGAACTTTGCCGCCCAAGGGATAAGGCGCGAACCGTTTCCAGCTATTTGACCATTGATGCACTTGTTCGATCGTTGGCATCGGGCGGTACTAACCAGTAAGTAACGAATTTGTTAGGATGTCGGTATTTGGTGATGGTTGCTAAGCGATTTCCCCTACTCAATTTTCAAATAAATACATATTTGGATGGTTAGGAAACGTGTCAAGGATACCAGCAAGTCATCTGCGACGCCGAACAGTCTTTACTGATGTTGCAGTGGACAGATAATGACCTAGCGTAGAGAAGTGGGATCGTTCACCAAGATGTTGGTCACTGTGGGTCGGGTTTGCCTGACGGACAGGGGATCTCGTGACTTAGAGTCGGTAGCTGAAGACGTTAAGTGAGACGTCGATTAATCGAGCTCAGCGACATGAGTGTTGTTATTTGCTCCAGTGGTCCGTGAAGTAGGTGCACTTAAAAACGCTGGATTAGGGGAAGCCGTATTGAAGCTGTCTTGCTCATGACACCGTGTTTTCACTTGAAGCTCGGTTGTTTGTTTGCAAGGTGTAGGCACGTCGAAGTGGAATGTTTGAGTGCAGATGCAGTTGTTTCCAGTTCTTAGGTCCCATTCTTTTCTTTTGGTCAGTGCTTGTTTTTTCTTCTTCACAGTAGTACAGCAATCAATCACCAGCGGAAACAGCTGGTGTTCTGCTGTCTTTGGTGATTTTCATTACCCTGGTTATTGGTTGCCAGCTTGCACGACTCCCAAATACACACCAATAGGCTGCCGCGTCCTTACTCAGTCCATTTTGTACAGGCTGATCGGTAGAAGCAACGCTAGTCGCAAGATACCAGCCTAGTCATCTAACACATGAGTGGACCAAGTCTTCGAACTATAAAGCAAAACCGAGTGTACGTACACATTGTAACCTTAATCTCTAAACGACGGTCGAGCATGTTTGTGACGTTGAAGATTACTGCGGTTTGCATGTCTTTACAGACAACACCTCAACAATATTAAAACTGATAAAATGACAAAAGTGGCGCTCGACAGTCCCTATCGGCCTGCCTTCAGAAACGAAGGTGGAGTCGAAGCCAACCCAATATAATTAGAAAAACAAGGTGCGTATATATATATATATATATATATAAAGTGGTTAAAAAGGCCACATATTGAGTAGTGGACGATTTATTGTGACGTTTCAAATCCACACTAGGATCCGTTATCAAAAAAATAAATGTGTTGGAACGAGATTGTTCTGCTGCTCACCGTGTTCGCCTGTCGGTCTGTCTTCGCTCGTTGTTCGTTTCAATGTCAACTATGCTGACGTAGAAGCTGTCTATATCTACGTGTCGACTGAACGTATTCCGCGAATAGAGAGCCTCCAGTACAAGCCGTTCCTCTTTCATCTTTGCCCGTGCGACCACTTTTGCATGATCTATGTTGACCTCGTGGCCTATGTCCGCGCAGTGGCGCCACAGTTGTGATCTAGGGTCGGTTCGTCGCATCGCTAGTTTGCGTTCGTGCACGCGTGTATGAAGCTCTTTGCCTATCTCTCCCACATACTGTTGGTCACACCCCACACATGAAATCGCGTAGACCACGCCAGACTGTTAGTGTGGTTCC